>CAIGRH010137016.1:0-10486 GCA_903798295.1 Fraxinus nigra | reverse complement strand
ATTTTTAAGAAAAAAGGTGAACTTTCTAGGTCGTCACATTGGGATTTGATGAGAGGTTTTACTATCGAAGAACAAAATAACTATCAAAACATAAATAATAAGATTAAGAAAGATAGGGATTACGAAATTTTGCTTATTCAATCTGTTCTTCTTTCAAAATATGCGATTGGAATCCCAGAGATTTGAGATTAAATGTAATCACTGGGGTTTGAGTGAACTGGAATTGAAACCTTGCAGGAACAATTAGAGGAAGGGTTTGGGCTGGTATGTAATGTCGACACTTTGTTGATTTTTGGGCAGAAAAGTATGGGCTTGTAAAAAATCGAAAAAATCTAGAAATCCAATGGGGGCAATTGCACCAATTGGACCCTTAATGGGTCCGCCCCTGTCGATTACACACATGTCCGTGTCGGAACATCATAGATTAAATGTTATTACTATAGTAGTGGAAGGAAAATGTTTTTACATGTATAACTGGATGATGTGATGGGTTCAAGTTTTGGCGTCGCTTGGACTTTTTGGCTAAGAATAGTGGATTAGATTTCTTGAGCTTGAATTCATTTTAATGGATATTCTCAGAGGACTCTCCAGTGGTTTAATAGAGATACACATGCACTCACATATATGTAAAAGTCTGACCGCCATTGATTAAGAAGAATTCTTAGTTGGAAAGTTTACAAAATATTGACAATGATAAGCAACAGGAATGTCATTTTGTTCAGATTTTGTTGTTGCATGCTGTTGGTGTATAGTCTACCCATTAACAAGATAGCAGCAATTTTTTGCGAGCCTTTAACCATATATAAACCTTAACGTTTCCATGCTGCATTTTAGCCAAGCTAGTTAAAGTCGCTCTTATCATTTTTGCCCACTTAATTTTTAGGATTGCTTTAATCGACCAATTTCAAGCCCTCCAGATTCTTGGTTTGATGTGGTAGAGCGTGTCTCCAAAGACAATAACAAAACACTACGGTAAGTATTTATGTTCCTTGTTTACGATTTGTTTATTATGAGTTTGTTTCTTTTTGATGGATGACTAGCTGGTTGTGTTGACTTTTATCACAGTAAGCATTGTTGATCTCTGATTCTGATCACTATTGGCATCATTGATGTGGCGTTGGACTACATAAACAAATCCAAATGCTATTTGAAACTCAGAAGCAAGGTCTTCAACCTAAATGCCACTTTAATTCTAAATATTCTCCTGACTTAGTTGCATCCCATGCAGGCGAACCAAAAACGTCAGTAGATGCCTCAACCTAGGATCATATAATTATCTAGGGTTCGCTGCAGCTGATGAATACTGTACGCCTCGTGTAATTGAATCCTTGAAGAGGTTTTCCCCAAGCACCTGCAGTACGCGGGTTGATGGAGGTAAATACATGTTCCTCACAAGCTGCTACACTATTGGACTTTTCTCTGAAAATTAAGATGAGTGCTGATGTGTACTATTAATCAATGGAACTATGTCATCAGGAACAACAACATTGCACACCAAACTGGAGCAGTGTGTGGCAAGCTTTGTTGGAAAGCCGGCTTCTGTAGTCTTTGGCATGGGTTATGTAACAAATTCTGCCATTCTTCCTGTGTTAATTGGGAAGGTACATCCAATTACCTTGATTAGAATTGTCCGTCATGTTCTGCATCTGTATATAGTTCTTCTCAATCAATTTGGATGCAGGGAGGTTTGATCATTAGTGATTCTCTGAACCATAACTCCATAGTAAATGGCGCTCGAGGATCTGGAGCTACCGTTCGAGTTTTTCAACATAACAGTAAGCTTGAGGTTTATTTTGTTTTTTCAGAGCCAAGATATTTCTTCACGTGCTTTTCTTATGCGCATGTTGTTCTGTTGTCCTTACTCTAGCACCGTCCCATTTGGAGAAAGTTCTGAGGGAACAGATTGCTGATGGACAGCCTAGAACTCACAGACCTTGGAAGAAAATAATTGTTCTGGTAGAGGGAATATACAGCATGGAAGGGGAGCTGTGCAAGCTCCCCGAGATTGTTGCCGTATGTAAGAAATATAAGGTAGATAGTCTTAGAAAGTTAATTGTCTCTTGTTTGTATGATTACTATTAATTTGCATACTTTGGAAATAATCTACAGGTTACACCTTTTTGGTTTGTTAGGATGAAAGCTTCTCCCTTTAATACTTAATTGACTTGCTTATTAAGCGCTTGTTTGAGCCCCATTTTTGGCTAAGAATGCATTTGGAATTGTAGATTGATGGAGAATGTGAGGTAAAAAATTACGATTTTTTTTGGATTTGTATGTAATATTATTTTATTGAAGAATGTGTGGTTGAAAAGAAGAGAGAGAAAAATGTGTTTTGGAAATAAAGGGGGTCAAACAAGGGCTAAGAATTTGGTGTGGGTCATTCGTCATGAGTTTTCTTTCTTCGTAATATAGTAGAAATTTAGATATCAGTTTTGCACTTCTTTGGAACTTTGGGCATTCTTCTTATTCACATGCCTATAAATTGCTACTCTTCATGTAACAGGCTTATGTTTATTTGGACGAGGCTCACAGCATTGGAGCTGTTGGCAAAACAGGAAGGGGTGTCTGTGAACTCTTAGGAGTTGATACTGCAGAGGTGGATGTCATGATGGGAACTTTCACTAAATCATTTGGATCGTGCGGTGGTTATATTGCAGGATCCGAGGTTCTTTTACTATGCCCCTCTTTCATGTACACTTGTAGATATGGTACCATATAGATATAAGGAAGTGTTCTGCACGACTTGACTGTATGTATTTTAATGCCAGGCAACTTATCAAATAAATTGTACCATCATCATGTATGAGAAATTCTACTTGTCACACATGTACATAATATTTAATTTCTGCGAATATGACTACATATAATGCTGAAACATTAGGGGCAATGAAGAGCTCTTGTAAGTGTATTGTGCAGTTAAAATGTGTTTTCAATAGAGCGACTTCTATTTCACCTCAGAACACCCACACGAGAATCATCTTTTCAACTATTAATAGTTCAATGAGTGCTGCTTAGATTGTCGCATCTTGATGAACATGTATTTGAAGTGTAAACACAGAAAAATATTGGCACGTGATTATAATCTAGACATTTAAGCATATGAAATTGAAGTTCTCTATCACTTCCTTGCGGGGTAAAGACTTAAGCTTTACCCTTCTTGCTTTGATATGAGAAAGAGATTATTATCTAACGATATTAGTTTATATCACAGTCCTTGTTGCAGAAAAAAAAAATCCTTCTAGTTTTAAAAAAGTTTGTATCTGAAAGCTAATTTCTTCTAATTGCTTCCTTCATATCAAGTGCAACGTCAGAGAGAGAACATCTGATTTTTTTCTTCACCCTACTTGTGCTTGTTTTTAACATTTCATTTAATTTTCAGGAACTTATTCAATACTTGAAGTATGCATGTCCTGCTCATCTTTATGCTACTTCAATATCACCTCCAGCTGCACAACAAATTATTTCTTCCATTGAGGTTATTCTTGGAGAAGATGGTTCTAGCAGAGGTGGGATTTTCTCTGCCTTCTATGACTAATAAGTCGATCTCAATTGAGAGTTTTACTTACAATTTGAGCAATTTGTCACTGCAGGGGCTCAGAAACTAGCACGGATACGTGAAAACAGCAACTTTTTCCGGTCTGAATTGCAAAAAATGGGTTTTGAGGTTTTGGGAGACAACGATTCTCCTGTTATGCCTGTTATGCTCTACAATCCATCAAAAATTCCTGCTTTTTCACGGGAGTGCCTCAAACGAAATGTAAGGTTTTGTTTTTTTCTCAAATGCCATTTGCATTTTTCATTTCTCACTCAACGTTCCATCAATGTATGGTATCACTTGAACCATGATTTCACTGGTCATGACTCTTTGTTCTGCGGCATAGGTGGCTGTTGTAACAGTTGCTTTTCCAGCTACCCCTTTACTGTTGGCCCGTGCGCGCATTTGCATCTCTGCTGCTCATACTAGGGAAGACCTTGTTACAGCTTTAGAGGTTAGAATCTTATCTTGTAGTACTGATTTTCACTTCTGATTTTTCTCTAATCTTCTATGTTTTCCTACCTCAGCAGCCATTTTCTGTAATACCACACATTTATTGTAATACTTTATGCTGACAATTTCACTATTGGTCTCTAATCTATTGCTCCACTACCAAGTCGGTTTCCATTGTTTTAAAAGGAGCAAATTAGGCCTGTTTCAGATAGCTTCTGCTTCTAGGAAAAACCACATTCGGCCAGCTTCCTTTAAAAACTTTTCTAGTCAGGCAAAGTACAAAAAAAATTATCCAATCATGCTCAAAAGTAGCTTTTTACTTTTAAAGCAGCTTTTGGCTTTTCAAAAGCAATGCCAAACAGGCCTTTACCTTCCATATGGTTGCACAATGACAAACATTCTAAATTTCTGTTAAATCGTCCGGTGGTCCTTGCAAATCTAATTTTATGAAGATAGGTTTTGCTTCCCAATTCCGATTGCCAAGAATACAAAGTAAATCATGTTTTCACAAGGGCCAAACGACTACTTAATGAATATTTTGACCGTTTCTGACATTGGAAAATATTGCCCAGTAACTAATATGTATTTGTACCAGGTTATCAGCAGTGTAGGTGATCTAGTTGGTATAAAGTACTTCCCTGCTGAGCCCAATAAACAGCAGCTAGAGGATGGCAGAGTCAAAATGGATTGAGGGGAAACTTTGAATTTAATCAGCAAGTTTAGATAAAAACAGGGTAGGTATTTATTTGTACCTCCTAGCTAGGACCTTGATGTTGTGACCTATGAATTTTTGTTTATTTATTTTGAGTACAAAAAGTTTTAACTTATTACAAATTGGTAAATTTTGCTATACTTTTGTGATGTAAATATTATTCTTTATTTTCTCACCATTTTTTTTTTGTAAGAATATGGTTGTTTGGCCTTATTTGTAGTTTTCCCACATGGCTTTCAGAGGATAAGATCGCTATCTGGGATTCTGGAGACAAAAACCATTGTTCAATCAACTCTCTGTTCCAATTCTCTTTTGGTGTCATGAACTCAGCCACCTATATTAAATTTAGATGATCTTCATGAGAAGCAGTAATGGGTAGGAAAGAGTTTGGACGTTGAATCCAAGGGCCGAAAACACTGTTGCGCCATAAGTGCTTTGTTAAAATAAACTCGCTCACGAAATCCAATGCCTCACATCTTCTCCCAAGACGACAAATATTGAACCGAATCGAGAGGCATAATTAAATGAGTCTCGTAACTTTACCTTTAATTTAATTAGATTGATGTTGTATTATCAACTATGCAAGATAACAATATTCAATTTACTCGATCTTCAATTTTTCCCACCAAAGATAGGATATAAATTTTAGCACTTATAAAGAAGACCAACATGTAGCTGAAATATTCATAGAATATGTAGGAATTGACTGAGGAACTACTTTCATGAGTACTATCTTATCTCCGATTGCAAACAATTTCCCACGCCATAATAAAAGCTTTTCAAAACCTACCCCTCAAATAGATCCTCTTACTTTGGTCGAATTGATGGTAGGATGAGATATTACTATATGATTAACGGCGTTGTAAGCCAAAAAGGTCCTATTGCATTTTCGACGATGTGAAAGGATAGAAAGTTAAATTGACTTTAGAATGTTGATTATTTTACTCAACACCGCCTCTTAAATATTCAGAATACCATCAATAATTCAACAGTAATCTAATGTAGTGCGACAAAATATAGCTATCATACTGGGGAAAACATGTGACTAACACGCGGACCATGTCTAGGTAGCTGAAACCCCTGAATTTGCATTCAAATTCAACCCATTGAAATAGCACGAGTCTCAGACACATGTGTGACCCCATTTAACACGAAGAAAATGATGAAGTCGAAATACATTTCCGAATTAGCATAAGCGAAGATAATGATGATGATTGATGTAACTAATTTTGTCAATCAACTCATTATTTTTGTTGGTTGAAATGACACAGACAGACGAGAAGAGCAACGTCGTTCGTGTTGTTAAGTTGAAGGACAAAACATAGTTTAGGTGCTTTTGCGTGCAAGGCGTATAGTTTAGGGATCAATCAAATTTTTTACAATAGACGTTAGGCAAATTTTGTCTGCCAACTTAATTGAAATACAGTTGAGGTGGATTTAAAGTAAAGGAATTTATTCACAAATAATCTGAAGTGTTGGACCATCCAATTTTCGTACCCAATAAAAAAAATATTTTTATCCAATTTTTAATTATAAAAAAATAGATCGGAATTGATTGAAGTGGAGGGGGCCAAAGAGCAACGATCTTTAGACCTCCGACTATTTTTCTCTTTACATTTTGATTAATCAATCGTTCAATCGGAAAATTCCTAATGGCGACTCGTTACTGGGCGGTGTCACTCCCCGTAGGCCAAACCTCCTCCCTCTGGAGCCGGCTCCAAGAATCCATTTCCAAATCCGCCTTCGATACCCCTCTCTACAGAGTAATTTTCACATTTATCAGTTAATTATGTATTTAGTAGATCTAAAGGCTCGGATTCTGTTTTAAAATCTGAATCCCGTGGACAAGATTAGCTTGATTATGGTTTTCGGATTAAGTTTTTGACTGATCGAATTGCATTGAGCATTGATTTGGTATTGGAGCTTGTAAAGAAGAGTAGTCCGAGCTATTATTAATTCATGTTATTTTTTGGGCGCAAAATTTGATTTTTTTGAGATCATGAACAGTAGTTTTGTTGAATTTTGCAGTTCAACATTCCAAATCTACGTGTAGGTACGCTAGATTCGCTGTTGGCACTGAGTGATGATCTATTGAAGGTTGATTTTTCTATTTTCTAGTTTCACTTTTTTAAGTTTCAGCTGATTCTGTGACATTGTATAATAGTTTGGGAAAGAATGATTTTTGGGACTATATTTTGATTTTGATTTTGTTTTATTAGTCGAACAACTTTATTGAAGGAGTGTCACACAAAATCCGGAGACAGATAGAGGATTTGGAGAGGGTTTCAGGAGTGGTCAGTAGCTCACTCACGGTAGATGGAGTTCCTGTTGACTCTTATCTCACTAGGTAATCGCTTGTACCTTTTTTTTTCACTTTGGACTAAATTTGATAGATTTGTTAAACTGTTCAGTAAATTGACTAATTTAATTTGGAAAATTTTATGATGTGTAGATTTGTGTGGGATGAAGCAAAATATCCAGCAGTGTCACCATTGAGAGAGATAGTGGATGCAATTCATGTACAAGTCACCAAAATTGAGGATGATCTCAAGGCATGTTCATTTGTTTTTGTGTTTATTCACAGACAGTAGTTTCATTGATATGAATTCAGCTAAAAGCCTGGCCTTTCCATATCAAATTTGTCAAAATTCTAGACATCTGCGATAATGTTCTTGAGTTATCAAATATATAGAAAGATAAGATATTCCCGTTTTATCTGCTACATGTGAATAGGAGAAACGGGTGAAAACATTAACGTTGCCTTGTTCCCTACACTGTCATTCTACATATTCATAGTAGCCTACAATTATAGTACTATGACAGGATTGTCATATTAATGACCAATAATTAAAATAGTAGTCGATTCCATGCAGCTTCTTGACCAATTATGATTAGCCTTCCAGGTGACTTAATTTCCAAGCAGCCATAAAACTTATCTAGGCTTTTTGTTTTCATGGTGGACATCTGTATTTTCTCCCTGGCATCTTAATTTTGATTTCAGTCAAGGGTATCTTTGATAAGATAGAAATTTAAATGAGGTTTATTATAAGCTGCTTCACTATACTTTTTAGGAGCCTTCGATCTCAAGATATTTGAATTAGTCCATGCAGTTATCTTATAGAATGAGCCATATTCCATGGAGGCATAATATGGTTCTTGAATTTATCGTTCAGTTTTTACTTTTTGAGTCTTACGCCTAGAATAATTTCCATGTGAGCGTTAAGTGTTTCCATTTGGACTCCTGCTCAATTATGAAAATGTACCTCTTTTGTTTTATAATGCTCATAACTCTGTTTGTTCTGATTGAAGTCATGTTAGGAGAGCTGTGGGATGGTTTTGTAGGAAAAGTGCGTATATATTGGATTAATGTTTCCTTAATTATGAACTCTCTTATAGTGAGTAGTTTACCAGTTAGCTCTTCTTTACTAGTAACAAGTCCCGTCAAATATTCATTTGGTGATTTTACTAACCCGAGTTAAATCTCTCTGGCCCTTTTCTGTTTTCTCCTGACTTCTTACTTAGATATTGATCCTAAGCAGTTCCAAGCACTCCTTTGTCTATGTCCCAGTATTTGTTTCATAACTCAAAGTTGCCAGCAGTGTTTTTTAACACTTTTCCCAGATTATGCGGGATTGGGTAGGATGATCTTTGCTAAGCAACTGTGGTTGATGGTTATGTACTGTTGCATAAAGAACAATAATTCACTAATACCTATTTCTTCAAAATAACACATGACGTAGTTTTAGAAGTTCAGAACTAGCAAACTTTTCAGTGCCCACTGAATAAAATTCAGATCTATTCATTTCGAAAATTTTGCACGACAAAATTATTGTCATCAATTGTACCCAGTGCAGTCTTGATGACCTGAGTTATTATATAGAAATAGAAGTAAGGACAATATAAGAATGATATGTAAGGCCTTGCATCCATCATTCAGATATTATATATTTATATCCCTCAGAATTTGAAGCTTGAGTAGTTATTGTAGAGACTAGCTTCAACTGTAAAATTTTAAGCCTTGGTTTGGATTGTACAAACTTGTTTAAAATAACCAGCTGCAATGTTTTAATGTCCTCTTTTCCCTTTTGGTGACTGATCTTTGTTGACATAATGAAAATGAAAGCTCGTTGAGTTTAAAAAATTGTCCTTTTATGAGTATGATGCCTTGCAGTTTTCAGCTGTAGAGAATGACAGGAAAATGGAATAATTGATTAAGAAATAAAAAAGACGAATCCGCATGTTATCATGCTGTTATTATCATCACTAGTCATGTATCGTATAAAAATCTATTGAAAGAAATTGTTTTTGTCTGCTTCTAATAGTATTTATTATGTATGTAAATCAGTTTTCTGTTTGAGCTCAACTTTTTGCATCACTTGTAAACCATTTTTTTTAGAGCTAGTATATATTTTCCTTTATCCCACCTCCCTTCTATTACTCCTTTCTAATTTATGATATTCTTCCAGATAAGCATGGCCATTTATATTTAATGCATGTCTTACATATCTTGATAAGTTATTTTCAAGCCCTTTGTGTGGGTGTTATTTCGCAGGTTCGTGTTGCTGAGTATAACAATGTCCGGAGTCAACTTAATGCCATAAACCGAAAGCAGGCTGGAAGGTATGTCACTAATAAGAGATTTACTTGATCAAGGCTTTGGGTTGTGGTAACATCCACGAACTAGAACTCTACAAATGAACAAATCTTGATTTGCTAACTGTTCTGAAAGCCTCATGGATATTTGTTCCTCAAGTATGACTTATGAGTATTCTTGAGTGCATGGAGGTGTTTTTGAGGATCTAATTAAGTGTCCTCTCAACATCATAAATATTTTAACTAAAAAATTGTAGCTGAGCATCTCTATGTAACTAATTTGAAAATAAAAGCTTAGCTCATGCTCTTGGTATTACTAATCATAAGGATTTCTAACAGCCTTTGTATTGAAAATCGTCTCTTTCTCTATGCAAGTTAGAATATAAAAGTTGGAGTATGTGTGATACAAACTGAACCAAGAAAAAGAAGAAGACAACACAGATTTGATCCACACAAGAAGAACTGGAAATTAATACGGAAACTGATATGGATTTATTGAATGATTCAGAAATAACCAAGCATTCGAGAGGCTTGGAAACTCTCCAAATTGAGCAAGCTCAAAACAGAACAATATATTTGCATGCTCCTCAACAAGTCCTTCCCCACTCTTTATATTCTCCATTCCCTATTGCCGTAACAGAACACTAGCAACCCCAACAGAATACCAGACTATAGGAATTACATAATAGACCCCCTTATCTTTAGACATTCATTACATTAATGTTCCCAGAATTCCCAGAACTGCCCCTGCGCCTAGAATAAGTGAAGCGTACTGGGGATCTAACAATGTGATTATGGAAATATTTCCATCTAGCTTATATCCTAGTCTAACTAGGAATTAATATTTTTCCTTTCAGGATTTCTTTCCTATGAACTTTTCCCTTGTATAAATAACCCATAATTTGACAAATAATTCAAGTACTTCAGCCTCAATTTCATGTTTGTAAGGGTGCAAGTTTAGTCGGATCTGGTTAAAGTTGCAATTGCTTTTGTTCTCTAGCGAATGGCCTTGTGCCGCTCTTCAGGCCAAGTTTTTCCTTCTTTACTTTTCTATCTTTTAGTTTGTCCAAATTTTAGGACCTTAGAATAAGATTTCAATTCCCAAATTGAAAATCATAAATTCAATTTTACCCTTAATTCAAAGCCAAAAATTAAACCTCGGTTCAATCACCTCTCTTGCAAGTCGTACACCT
>CAIGRH010137010.1:0-10230 GCA_903798295.1 Fraxinus nigra | reverse complement strand
TTAGTCTCATGCAATGTCCTAAGAATGAACTGGAACGTAAAAAAATGATAGATATTCCTTATACATCTTTTGTGGGGAGTTTAATATATGCTCAGACTTGTACCAGACCAGACATCAATTTTATTGTCGGAATGCTGGGCAGGTATCAAAGTAACTCAGGACTTGATCATTGGAAAGCCGCAAAGAAAGTGTTGAGATACTTGCAAGGAAAAAAAGACCACATGCTCAGATATGATAATTTGGAGGTCATTGGAAATTCAAATTCAGACTTTTCTGGATGTGTGGATACTATAAAGTCCACATTTGGCTATCTGTTCCTCTTAGCTTGAGTGGCTATATCATGGAAAAGTGCGAAACAGTCGGTCATTACTGCATCCACTATGGAAGCTGAATTTGTGGCATGCTTTGTGGCCACGGTTTAAGGAAATTGGCTCAGGAACTTTATTTCAGGGTTTGGAATTGTTGACGGTATTGCTAAGACACTGAAACTTTATTGTGACAGTTCTGCAGCAGTCTTTTTTTCAAAGAACAACAAGTATTCTAAAGGTGCTAAACACATGAAATTAAAGCATTTTGCCGTTAAAAAGAAGTTCGAAAACAAAAGGTGTCAATCGACCATATTAGCACCAATCTTATGATTGCAAATCCACTAACGAATAATGAACATGTCGAAATAATGGGCATTATTAAAAATAATCATTGACATTATGAAATTTATGGAATTAACACTTTGAGCTTGTTTATGTATTATTTTTGACAAAATATTATTCATATCATAATAGTTGGTATATGTACATGAATAGATTATATGAATGCTGACAGTGATAGTCTTTTCAAAGACATTATTGAAATACAATTATCGAACTTCTCATTACATGTCATGTTAGGTAGGGATTAATATTGTAGTACATGGAAGGAATTATGCTGAAATGATTGTGTAAAATCGCTATGACTCTTATTAGTCTTTACTTAAGGATGATTTATTAAGTGATCAATGTATGAGGAATTTTAGTTTTTTATATATATGCGCATTAAGTTATAGACCACATAACGATGTAATATTACATGGATCAAGTGGGAGAATGTAATACCAATTAATGTGGTCCAAGTAATATTATTAATAAATTAATTAAAATGGTTTGTTATTGTTAAGATATTGGTCCATTGACAAGTGACAGTTTTTTTTATAACTATCCACTTTGATAAGTGATGATTTTTTTATAGCTATTCACTTTGATGGAAGGTGTGTAGTTTTTATGGCCCATGAAACTGCCACTCTCTGCCTATAAAAGTGTATGAAACTCATCAAATTAATTCATTCAATTACAGTGAGGAAAAGAGAGAGCAATTACTAGATTTTACTAGTTTCTATTTTGCAGGTTTAAATCTTTTAATTATTGCTATGGATCAAGGTATGTTTCTTGATCAATTAATTTATACGTGAAAATCATGAATTCTAAACATCTTGGTATTGGGGTTATATAATTGCATACATTGATTTCTACGAATTTGTGTTGAAGAAATTTCGGAGGTTAAAGTGGGAGAAAATTTTGATCTCCAACTTACTAAAACAGTATAGTTACAAGTTAAATCGATATTGAATCTAACTTGGAGGAAGAAGTTGAACAAATATCATTAATAAGTTTCAACATTTTAGGTTAAAAGATAAATTATTTAGCCCCTGTTTGGTTTGAATAAAAATTAGACTTTCAGTAAATTTTGATAAAAAAAAAAAATTGATAAAATATATGGTTGAATAGTAATGAATCTCATAAAATATGTGATTAAAAATAAATTTTAAAATAAATGAATTTTAGAAAATGAAGATCAAACATAATTTCAAGGTTATGTTGAAAAATAAATACAAGACTGTCTCTTCGTTTGTACCTTGAAAGTTTTTTACATATGACATGTTAACCATGTACATCTACGTTTGTAGGAGTTGAAAGTCAACGTTGTATGTAAGGAGAGGATCAAAGTTGAAAAAAAGGAAGTTTCTTCCATTAGCTCAGCCACAGTAACCACCGTGATGGGTTGCTGATAGAAAGAATACCGCCACCGAAAAGTGGTCCAAAAAGTGTCTTGGTTTCCTGAAGGGGTCATTGCATTGATTCTATCACTTATTTCCCTCCACCATGGTGGGTAAGATGTGTTTGAACCACATTATTTTGAAAGAATATATTCTGACATAATATATTGATGGAAAATGTGTAGTTAAAAAAGAATGAAAAATTATTGATGTGATGAAAAATATTATTTTATTGAAAAATGTTTGGTTGAAAATAAGTAGAAAAATATGAATGAAAATTTTAATGTGTACCAAACGTGGGTATATATCATAATTTGCTCATTCTCTTCAATTACCAAGTGATTAGAAATCTTGAACCTAAGAAATTGGATTGGTTGAGACATATAAAGTTAATTAAGAAGTTCTCTAAGAACATTTTAATTAAAACCATTTTTAATTCAAATGAATAGTCTAAGAAAAATGAAACGCTAGTTTAATGCATTTAGGGCATTTTAGGTATGTTGTATAGGATTTAGGAGGAATTTGCATTAAGATGGATTATGGTATATTATTTAGGATAAAGCTATATGTACACCATCCAAAATGACATCTCCCTAGAGATGCAGCAGGGCGGGGTGCCCCGCCTTAGACGGGGCACACATGCGGGGGCGCAGGAGCGGGCCTGCCCCAATTATTTTATTTTATTTTTCGAAAATTCTCAATTAAAATATAAATTCAAGATTTTGAAATCCAAAACAAATAATACTCAAACTAACTATATCAATATCCAAAACAACCGCTGGAAACAAATAATGTCCACAATTAAACATTTTTTTATTCTTCACAAGGCGATGCTCCGCCCCGAGACCCGAGATGGGGCGGCGATCCTCACACTGCCAACCAATCATGGCGGGGCAGGACATGTTTTTTTGTCATCACTACATCCCCCAATATGGAGAGGGGCAGCGATGTAATTTTTAAATTGAAAATCAATGGTGCAGATTAAGCAACGTGGTAGAGGGTCAATCATGGTGTCCAAAATAATATACATGTAGCATGATTGATTGTTTTAATACAACATTTAGTACTACATTGTATTAGAAAAAATGACAATTAGCACAAAATGTCTATATCTTTAACTATTTTTTTACTGGGAATGTTTTTAACTTATGAGTGAGTTTCTTACAAGTATTTTTTAAACTTACAAATGAAGTTTTCACTTACAAGAATTTTTTTAATAATGAGTGGATTTTGTACTGATTAGTTTAGTAAATATATGAACTTCATTATACATACTTTAGTTCAACTAATTTTTTTTCCTATTATTCATGAAATAGTGGTGAATTAAATATACGGTCTAAACACATCTCATAGAGGGGACTATTTCAATCCAGTTGATTAAAAGGGGATAAGCACCCCAGATTAATTTTGTTCGAGTTTTATTGCATCAAACGCTGATAAAATTAAACTAGTTTTTTATCAATCTAATACAATATAACAAATATGAGGATTGGATAGTGATAAACGATAAAATGAGGAGATTTTTAAACTTTTTTTTCTTTATTAATATGATTTGATGTTGTAGAATGCACCTTGACAATAAAGTTGCATATAGGAGCATTTTGCTCATGCCCAATATTTTCTCCAAATAGTAGTATAGCCTTGGGTTTCTTTTTTTTTTTTGAAGAAAACAATTCATTAATTATCAAAATAGCAAGTTCCGGATACAAGGAGAAGTTTCATCCAACGCTATTCTCTAATCAGAGAGTTTGAGTGATTCATTTGCTAATGTATGAGCGACCATGTTAACCTTTCGAGGGACATGTCTAACGGACTAAAAATGAAAAAATGAAAGCATGCTCTTCGTGTCTTGAATAAGTAGGCCGGGGTAGTTCCAAAATTCTAACTCACCATTTAGTCCCTTCACTATATTCATCACGTCTCCCTCTAAAATGATCGACCTTAGTTCGAGTTGTCTACAAAGTGCAACAGCTTTTATAGTTCCGATGGACTCAGCCAAAAAAGCGTCCGGGATAACTTTCCTTTGGACCATCAGAGATGCCTTAACATTTTCAGTCCAATCTATGACAACAACACCAATTCCAACTCGGCAGTTGGCCGAGTCTGTCGTCGCGTCCCAGTTAGCTTTATAGCCTTGGGTTTCATTTTAAAGCAATGCTTATCTAACTTCAATATAAAAACAACTTTTTTAAGGGTTTGTAGGACATAGTGACCTTAGAAATTATTGTCATCGAGACGAATAGCGAAGAATAATTGAAATTATTGTTGTTATTGTTTTGCCTTGACTCTTGGATCATGTCTTCCTAATTTTACTCGTCCCATTCAATCCTCTAAGATATTGTTCCCAAAACAAATCTCATCCCTCAATTATATCAGTTAAGCCAAATTCAAAAAATCGGGAATCACTGCTCAAAGGTTTAGGTCAACCAGTCAGGTATTGAATTTAAAATTGATTTTTTTTTTTTTCTTTTCTTGATTTTACCTATTCCTTTCAATAATTTCGGAGTCCAACATTATAACACAATAATTTCTTTATTTACTATTGAAGATATTTTGCAATGCTATTTGATTCCTTAAACAGTTAAAAAGCTTCAATGAGCCTTGTTTCTGTCGGGAAGCCTATCTTGAAGAAGATAATGGGCATATTCTTTTTGTCGTTTTCAATCCGTTTTCTGTTTTCGATTTTTCAAAACAGTGAAAACACGTTCTCATTTCTGTTTTCGAAAACGCGTTTTTTAAAACGAGTTTAAGATTTACAAAGAAAACTCAAAACGACAATTTATCGTTTTGAGTGTTTTCAATTATAAGTTGGCCAAAATTTTTAATTTTGAATTGAAAATAATTTTTCAAAATGACAAAAAGAACACATTTTTAACAATTTCAAAATGGACAGTCAAAACACAAGATTTCAAAACTATGTTCCAAATGTGTCTGTGTTAGTCCAATTCAAAATAAGTAGAATTCAAAAATATTATTGTCACTCCATGGATAAAAAAAAAATATGAGAGTTCAAGCGTGACTTAAAAAATAACCTAAGCTGAGAAACCATAACTAATCTTCGGCTTTGTCATTCATGCAAAGTAATGAATGAAAGTTAAAGTCAACAATAAATGAATACCTTGGAGCTAGAGGTGACATGTCTGGCCTTGTATCCGCTTGACTTCTAACAAAGGATCAATGTAATATTTTTTTTAAATGGTACGTTGTGAAAAGCTAGCAAATGTTATCGCATATAAATTGACATACTATCATTTCTGGTTACCATAGATCGAATCCACCCACTAATCAGACTATTCGAACACATAAAGTTGACAAATGTCACAACATGCAAATGACATTCTATCATTTCAAACTACCATTGACCAAATTCAATAATCCACCCATGAACCGGGCTTGTCGAACTTGGGGTTAGTAAGTGACGTTGAAACTTAAAACTTTTGATTAGTATTCCTCTTTTTCTCCCTATAAAGGGAAAGAGATACCCTCATTTAAGGGGTTTGAAAAATTTTATTCCACATTTTCATCAACATATTCCATGTATCAAATTCGATTATCTTAAGCATTGAAATTCGCACGATGGTCGACCTCCTTGAAGCTCAACCACATTGCAAAACTAAAGGAGCTGTAATTTTGCAGATCTAGAGAATTACAATGTTAATGAATTGTGATGCTAGGAAGTAAAAATTTCAACCATCAACAAGTATGTTGGCAAATCTCCTCTTTCAAACCTTCAATAACTCAATCCTTACCCTACAAAGTCATTAAATGACTCTTAATACTCAAGAAGAAGAAGAAAAGGCACCATCAAATTTTATGAATAGGGAAGATGCACAACTAGAGAGGAGGGCGTTTTGGATATATCCTCCCATGAAAATGAACTATAAAAAACTAAGTGAACGATGTCTAGCACGTCCAGTGGAGGGCGTCCTAGACATTTTTCACCTTTTCCCTTGCCATGTAAATATTTTCAGGTAATGCGGCACACGTTTAAAGCAATCCATAACTCCATCGGAGATGCTCTTTTACTCTAAAATAAGACATTAAAGATTAATGGTCTATAGTTAGACTAAGAAATCAAATGAATATTTCTCCTTCCATTATAGGTGTAACATTCAATTACAGTAACTACAAGTCAACTGTATGACACCACCAATATCAATGTACACTGACTATTCCTCTTTCCATTCATTTTCTTAATGAACACATCAAATTTAAAAAGATGACAACAGACTCCAAAGAAAAGGATATCTTACAAATGTAACTACAACAAAATTGAAAATGAGAAAATAGAGGGAAAAAGAAAACAGAATGCGCTTGGTAATAGTTGTTTCTAAAAGAAATTACACCAAGGAGTCTGTGTTTCTAGTACAGTTCTCCCTGCTAAGATCCTGTGGACTCCAACCTGAGCCGGAATGTGAAGTTGAAGTTGTAATTGACATCGTATGGACTGAATTTGCTTCTAAATCTGTGTGTCCGGCAGCCGGCCACACGAAAGCCGGCTTGAACGGTGGAACGTTCGGCACTGGCACTGTTCCCGAGATAATTTGAATTATAGCCTGTGTTTTAGGCCGTTCACCAGCAGTAGGATGTGAACAGGCCAACCCCAGCAGCAGAAGCCTCTCAGCTTCTTCTGCAACGAATTCGTCACACAATCTCTGATCTACAGCTTCGAGTAAGCGCCCATCACGATGCAAGAACCAAACCCAATCCACCAACAATTGGAAGCCAGCAATCCTGGTTCCGGGACGTAGACCACATACCAATTCCAACAAGACTGCCCCGAATGCAAAGACATCAGACTGTCGTGTGGCTTTTCCAGTGTGGAAACACTCAGGTGCAATGTATCCCATTGTGCCTAGCACTCCCTCAGCCTCGGCATATGAGGTCTTCCCATTGTCGAGCGCCCGTGCAAGGCCAAAGTCTCCTAGACGGGAATTGAAGTTGGAGTCGAGCATGATGTTGCTAGCTTTAAGATCTCTGTGCACTACCCTCTGCTCATACTCGTTATGGAGATAATGCAAGGCTGAGGCTACCCCAGAAACTATTTTATATCGAAGACTCCATCCAAGTGGCTCTATGTTGAGCTCTGAAAACAGGTGTTTGTCTAGGCTTCCGTTCGGCATGTATTCATACACAAGAAGAAGCTTCCCGTTCTTGTGACACCATCCTGTAGCCCAAAACAAAAGTAACTAATTCTGTTCATCATTTATTTTCTTATAGTGAAAATTTAAATAGATTAGGCTTCCACGTATTCATGTTTCCCTGAATCATGGCAGGAAATTCTATCTTAAATTTTGTTCATCTTGTTCAATTCCAAATGACAAGAAATCTTGCACCTACGAAATTCATTTGGTTGAGATAGTTAATTTAAAAACTACTTATTATAATTCTCTAAGAAAATAGTAAATTTATCCGAACAGCCAATGATACGATGAAAAACTGGTTTACTGCATCTAGTTAGCCTTTTGAGGTAATTGACAGAGCAATTTTATACTGCAGTATAGGATAATAATCAATAAATCGAATGGCAGAAACAAAAAATTGGCTGATAATATCTTAGTGTTAGATGAGACATACCCAGAAGTTTAACAAGATGTTTATGTCGAAGGCGATTAATGATGGTAAGTTCAGCCAAGAAATCATCTTGTCCTTTGATACTCTCCCTGGAAAACCACTTGACTGCAATCTCCAGATTCTCCTTAGCTAGAAACCCTTTGTATACAACTCCATATCCTCCTTGTCCAAGCTTGTTCTTCTCGTCAAAACTGTTTGTAGCCCTTTTCAGGTCCATGAATTTGAACTCTCGAGGTGTACCGGGAAGACTCTTTAGAGCCCCTGCCAAGTTTGAATTACAATGTGCCATTCGCCGCTTGCGGAAATAGTATCCAAATCCCACTGCTCCCATTATCAGGAGTACCAAAATAGGCACTCCAACTCCTAAAGTTATCTTCAACCATGTGTGTTTTTGATCTGGAAAGTAGTGGATAGTCAAATTCCACCTCAAAACACAGTTCAATTGTGTAAAATTTCCTGTAGATGCAGAGAACCCGAAATATGAATACTGATTTAGATAATCTCGCAGATTCAGACTTGCATTGATAATACTCGAGCTAGGCTTGGGAGGAGTAAGGCCAGTTTTCTCAGCCTGCTCTGCTATGTACACTGCAAGGAACTTCTTAACACCGTCATAATCCACCCACACGTTGTAAAACTTAGGACCCTTTGGAGCTATTGTGATATTGTAGGGTGTCAAAGATTGAGTTGTTAAAGATCTGACGCCATTGATGTCGATACCTATATGATTGTCATCAGGGTCAAAATCCTGTTTGAAGGTGTCAAGCTCCACCGCAACCAGGTGATTGCTGTCGTTCCCGTCGGTGGTGGCATTCGTGAGGCCCAGAAACTCACCGTAACTGTTGGGCGGCAAGTTCAAATCGGAGGCAATCAAGAAAGCCAAACCTTCGCCGGGAGTGTCATTTTTCGGCCTGAAAACATTGATAAGAAAGGAAGTGTTGAAAGATGCAACCGGGTTTTCTCCGGATGATGCAATATCACCTTCCCAGAGCTTGAAGGGCTGTTTGTAGAGGATTCTGCCTGATTTATAGCTCATATTGAAGTCCGACGAAGCTGAATCTGGAGTCACCTGAAGTGCATCATTGCTTATAGTAGCAGGGGTTTCAACCTCAAAAATATCGTAGTGTGTTTCATTGAAAGGCCCATATTCTCGACTGAAAGTGTCGAGTTTCTGAGCTGAAACAATGGCTAAATAAAAGCAAAATACAAACACGGCGGCGCTGAAATTTGCTGTTAGTTCTCCCATTTGACAGGCTATGGGCTCTGGATTGGAGTCTGGAGATGGATGAGGAATAAGAATATCGAGAAAATCAATGCACAATTAACCTTTTTGGTTGAATAAAATATTGTTGAAGGACATGGAGAATCAAGAATAGGTTTGAAGTTTGAACTGATTTTTGGTTTTAATATTCTGATAGTGTCACCGTAGCATCTTGCTAGGAACTTGCCCCTCTGCCTTCCTTAGCTGACTGGTACAGGGCCGCGGTGGCATTATGAGAAGGCAGAAGCTGACCTTTTCTTAATTTCTTTCATTTATAGAAACTACTAATAATAAAAATATAGAGGGTGGCTTCGTCAATCAAGGAACATTTTAGTGGTCTTTGCCACCGGTTTTGGTTACTTTTCTACCTTTTCTTTCACACTTCTAACTTGATATAAAAAAATTCATTTAGAATTTTATGCAAGCGAAATAGGAGTATCGTTTCTAAACAAATTACAACTTCAACTGATTATATATCAAAAAAATAGTTAATTAGAAAAATCAAAATAAATAAAACGAAAAAGTTTGAAAATATGCTTTAACGTTATATCCAAGTGTTACGCCGTCCAAGTTCGCGTTACAATCCGTTACAAATAAAGTACAATCGATAATTCTGTAGTATTATCCACGAAATTAACATCGAATTTCGATTTCATTTTTCTTATACAACAAGGTCATGAAACACTATTCTTTTCCAAAATTGGAATTAGTAATTTTTTTGTTCTTTATTAATATTTAAATTATTGTTTAATAGGAATAAAAAAAAAAATCACAATTGATAAAGCTATGGACTTCGATATTTTCTAAAACCATTTTAAACTACTAGATCTTAGTTATAAAGTCATTTTTAATCTCAATATAGTAATTTTTTCGTATAACTCCTTTCCGAAAATTGGTCTAGATAGCGATTTTTCCACGAAATTAACGTGGAAGTCGATAACGACTTTCAATTTCATTTTTCTTATACAACAAAGTCACGAAACGCTATTCCTATTCCAAACTTTAGAATAATGCCTAAACTTAAAAATCGAAATATTCAATGTCAATTTAACTGTTTTAAATTGTAAATTATTGGTTTGCAAAGAATAAAGAGTCAATCGATACATGACCTTAAAAGTTTGAAGTATAAATGTGAATAAATCATAATTTGTACAATTTTAAACTTGATAATTATTATAAAATTAAAAACTGAAGTATATAAATTTAATATTACAAGTGTGTTTGAACCACATTATTTTGGATGAATATATTCTGGAATAGTAGATTGATGGAGAATGTGTAATTGAAAAAGAAAAAAAAGTTATTGATGTGATAAAAATATTATTTTATTGAAGAATGTATAGTTGAAAATGAGTAGAAAAATAAA
>CAIGRH010136995.1:0-11879 GCA_903798295.1 Fraxinus nigra | reverse complement strand
CATCACGCATTTTGTAGATCACATGTTGTTTATTGGTCACAAATCACACATTCTATTGATCACATATTATTTATTGGTAAAAATTATTCATTTTATTAGTCACAATTATCCAAATAATTGGCGACGACGCTCTTCAAACCACTCAACCACCACCGTCGCCACTGTCACCAACAACAACCATCATTTGCTAACTGACTCGATCTAAAATTACAAGTAGCTTGCAATCTCACAAATTATACTAGAGGCCTCATCCCCAAATTCTAACTCAAACCCTTATTTACTTCCTTTCCTCGATCGCGTCGACTAGTCGTAGGCAGTGCTACAAACACACAGCTCAAAAAAATGGCAAAGTTTTTGAAATCAAACAAGGCGGTGGTCGTCCTGCAAGGGCATTCGCTCCCCACAAAGCCATCATCGATGAAGAACTTTGACAACAACACCCATAACCTTAGGGCATAGTGCTATTACAAACACACAACTCAACAAGAATGGTGAAGTTTTTTTAAATCGAATAAGGTAGTGGTCTCATGTAGGGCGGATAGCGCCCTTATAGCCACCATCGTGAAAAACTTCGATGACGATATTCGCGGCTGTCGTGATGGCCATTGCCTGGTCATCGGTATTGGCAAGTACCTTTGCAAGTTCTCTCACAAGGATTATGCCAAGAAGTTGAGTGTAAAGGCATTTGTCAAGGCCAAGAAATAGAATGGCAAGATAGCTTACATGGTGGCAATGGATAGTTGTTTACGACGGCAGTCGATGGTGATGGGCGGCAATTGGGATGGTGTGGGTGTGATTCTGACATGAAAAATGGATAAAACATTAAATCTCTGTTTGGTACACATTAAAATTTTTATTTTCATTCTTCTATTCATTTTCAACCACACATTCTCCAATAAAATAATATTTTCCATCATGTATCAATAACTTTTCCTTCTTTTTCAACCACACATTCTTTATCAATCTACTATTTCAGAATACATTCTTCCAAAATAATGTGGCTCAAACACACCTTAAATAGAGTTTGTGGTCGATGAGTGGGTGGATGGGGATGTGATGCACATTATTTTTTAAATAAAAAACCTTATAGTTTAATTTTGAATTATAGCATACGTTTGATCTACATTTTTTCAAAATTCATTTCAACCACAGATTTTTTAATAAAATATTATTTTTCATCACATCCAAAACTATATTTTATTTTTAACCACATATTTTCCATCACATCACTATTTAAAATATATTATTCCCTCAATAATATACATCAAACACTCCCACAAAGTCGAAAAGTAAGTGTGATTGTAATTTTTAGCAACTGGTCAACACATTGAAGTTTGAAAGTGCTAAACGTGGCCGGCCCGTGACAATCAGCCCACTGTCATGAAAAATCCACAACATTAGATCAAATTCAGAAAACCCAATCTCTACCGTAGAATTTAGGTCATTCCGTATATACATTTTCATTTCTTCGCACTTTTGGCGATTCTTTTGTCTAAGGTTTTACCATCCCTCGCCCTTCACCCTAAAATTTGCGGAAATATAAGTTGCTAGTGTAGTTTGATCAATGGCGCCTAAGGTTTCCAAGGCTGAAAAGAAAATAGCGTACGACTCGAAGCTATGCCAGCTGCTGGACGACTACACTCAGGTTCTAGTGGCAGCCGCCGACAACGTCGGATCGAAGCAGCTGCAGAACATTCGGAAGGGTCTGAGGGGTGATTCTGTTGTTCTAATGGGTAAAAACACCATGATGAAGAGGAGCATTAGGATTCACTCCGAGAAGACTGGCAACCAGGCCATTCTTAATCTAATTCCTCTCCTCGTTGTAAGTGACTTGTACATTCCCAGTGAACATTAACGCCCTATTTGTTTCTGATTAAAATCAGATTTTAATCTAAATCAAAGTCAAACTATCAATATTAACATGGTTACACAGCTTTTCAAGAACACCTTTCAAAAACTTCTATCACAATTCACTAAAAATCTAATTTTAATCCTCACCAAACTCCCACTAAGTACATTGTGTGATGGGTAGAAACCTGTGCCATTGATTTGAATAAATGTGGTTAAAATCAATGGCCATGATTGCTCCCCTATCAAACAATGTCAAACTTAAACATCAACCACAATGCAGAATTGTTTTTCGTTGCTTACATTTTTATGCTATTTTCTGGGCCTTCGTTAATAAACGATCAAGAGTTTTATCTATATTTACTGTGTATTTTTCAGGAAATTTAATATTGTAAGGAAATATTAGTTAAATTTAGAAAGATTAATTGATTTATGTTTAGTGCGTGATTGTTCTTGGTATGTTAGAAGTGAGATTTCAAATTTGATCTTGTTCATTGTATTTTGCTAGGGAAATGTTGGACTGATCTTTACTAAGGGTGATCTGAAGGAAGTCAGCGAGGAGGTTGCCAAGTACAAGGTAAACTGCTTTTGTGTATTGTTGATTCCTATCTAATGGTTTTTCCTTCATTGCTGGTCTGCTGTTGAAAGGCATCTGCTTTTCTTTTAAAATCTATTGTCTCCTTTTCATAATTGATTTTTGTTGCAATTGAGCACTGTTTAATAATTTCTTAACAATTTAGTGATAAACATTCATAAAGTTTCTTCTTTAGACACTGGATCAAATGTTACTGTTATTTGGTTGAATTTTTATGTTTAGTGTGTGTTTGATAAAATTTCCTTGTGGGTGTTATTTTTTAGTTATGATTGAAATGAACTCAAAGATTTCACCATGAAATCATTTTAACCGAGCCCTTTTTTACTCTTGGTTGTATTTAGTATGGTAGAATGATGTAACGGAATAGTCGAATAGGATACTGTTTGACTTCACAGCTCTTTTACCATAGGTCATTGATGTTCAAACCCTGCATTAGAAAGGGAAATTAGCTAAGCCCCCATTTGGTTTGGATAAAAATCCTATTTTTAGTATATTTTTATAGAAGTTGATGAAATGTGTTGTTGAAAAATAGATAAATTTTGTGGGTCCCATGAAATATGTGGATGAAAATGAGTTTAGGAAAAAATGAATTTTAAGAAATGAAGACCAGGGGTTAACCCTAAGAATTCTTGTTTGTAATTTCTAGGATTGTCTTCTCTTCTGCTTTCGACTACCAAGCACATTAAGATTACATTCTATTGTCCTCTCTCATTTTGCTTTCTGAAATTCAAATGGAGTGAAGGCGTTGCAGAGAATTTTAGATTCATTATTTTGTGTACTGGAATTTGTACAACTGTTTTGTAGATAATATTTCTTTTCTTTTCTTTTCTAATCTGTTCTGACTTGTTTCTCAATACCAATGCAATGGAAGCAGTGGCTATTACTCTTAATTTATTCTAACTTGTTATTTGCTACTAATGGAGAATAGAATTCTATTTCTCTTTAGCATCTTCCTTGTTTATGTATTAATATAATTTAGGATGTGTTAGACTGTCCTAAATTTACTTGAGATAAGGATTTTACTTTTTTAGATGGAGAATGTCATACTTCCTCTGATGTTATTACTCTCAAAAGCATTATTTTTAAAATCGTATAAAATCACGTGGGATGATACAGAAGGTTGTATGTTAAATCTTTGAAATTTTTAAACATCTTCCAATTTTTATCTGCTTTGCTTTGCCTACTTTGACTCTTTGTTTGTGCCAAAACTGATACAAAAAAATGTGTGTTTTTACAGGTTGGAGCTCCAGCTCGTGTTGGTCTGGTCGCTCCAGTCGATGTTGTTGTTCCACCTGGCAACACAGGACTTGATCCATCACAGACTTCTTTCTTCCAGGTGTCCATATTACATTCTAATTGTGTCTAAATTTCTCTTTTTCTAGCATTATTGTTTCTAACCTCGTCTCCTTCCAGGTTCTCAATATTCCAACAAAGATTAACAAGGGTACTGTAGAAATCATCACCCCTGTGGAGCTTATCAAGAAGGGTGACAAAGTGGGTTCTTCTGAAGCTGCTCTGCTTGCAAAACTTGGAATCAGGCCCTTCTCTTATGGTCTTGTTGTCATCTCAGCTTATGACAACGGATCTGTTTTCAGCCCTGAGGTGCTTGATTTGACAGAAGACGACCTCATTGAGAAGTTTGCCTTGGGAGTTTCCATGGTCACTTCCTTGTCACTGGCCATCTCATACCCAACACTAGCAGCTGCGCCACACATGTTCATCAATGCATACAAGAATGTTTTGGCAGTTGCAGTTGAAACCGACTACTCCTTTCCACTGGCAGATAAAGTGAAGGAATACCTCGAGGTATCAACTGATTATGTTAATTTGCATGCATTTTAGACCCAGTGCAGCTTACTCTCATGTTATTCTTATCATTGTCTTTTTTGTTAATTAGGATCCCACAAAGTTTGCAGTTGCTTCTGCTCCAGTTGCAGCTGCTGATTCAGGTGCTGCACCTGCTGCTGCCAAGGAAGAGGATAAGAAGGAAGAACCGGCTGAGGAATCCGATGATGACTTGGGTTTTAGTCTCTTTGACTAGGTTAATTGTTCATTATTTCCGCTGCATCCTGATTATGATTTTGTAGTTTGAGTCGATACATTATTTCCTGCTGTTCTTTGGGTCCTCCAGCTGATGTTTGTTTGAGTTTGAATCTGAGATTTTAAGTGTAGCCTACGAGTCCTGTTTTGATTCAGTTTAATTCTGTTCGAGCTTGATGTTATCATAATGCCTAAATTGCTCGTTCAGTTTACGACTTGACTCCAATTTCAGGCTGATGAGATACTTAGGAAGAATTAAATTGGAGAATATCATAACTCTGTTCATGCATTATATCCCGCAAAAATTAGAGAATATCATAACTCTGTTCATGCATTATATCCCACAAAGATCTCTAATTTTTGCAGACTTGTCAACTTTGTTTAACCATCGGATAAGTTTGACTAATAGTTGTGCGGAATGTGGATAAGCATTAGCATGACAGGAGAATTGACAATAACGCATGTTTCATTGCTAGGAAACCTACCCAATTCTGTATGACATAATAACTGATGGCACATGTTAATGCACAGTCTCAAATTTAGATAGCGATATTTTATGCCAAGATTGAGAATAACATTCATTGTCACTATTTGGTTCGACAAAATGAGTGAGAAATCTTCGATTCATCATGAACAGCGTAACAAAATCTTGGGTTCTCAGTGTTATTTCGTCGTTCATTTGTTGGTTGACATCCCTTGTGCACGCCAATAATTTAGCTTTCAATTCCTAATGAGAAGTGTGTTCATGATTTATTCTTTTATTCAGCGTAAAACTGCTGCACAAATAGCAATACTGGACCACAAGTATGGTAAGTCATTTATAGACGATATTAAAAATACCCACAAGCTTTACGACAATATTAAGATACCCGTCACGTTTAAAAAATCACTCTAACCTCTATTTCCATCCTCTCATACACATACCCTTCATATATATATATATATAATTACTTGAGTAAAAAAATTAAATCATTTATTATCAAATTCTTCAACTAATTTTTGAAGTTTAAAACTTCCACCAGTATATGCATACATAAAGTATGAGTATTAACTTATTATTAGAGAAAACAAACTGAATTATAATTAATAGTGGAAAATGTCTTTCTACTAATGTGCAAGTGAGATCACATTCTATGGCTAAAAGTTGGAAGTAGGGCTGGACATGAGTAGATTCGATTTGGTTCTATTCGATTCTGAAGAGAACCGAATCGACTCAAAAATTTCGAGTATTTAGTAAATGGAACCGTCGGGTCCAAATATAATTATGGAATCGTTTGAGTTCGGTTCCATTTGGTTCCATTCCGTACAATAATTAAATTTTTTAATATTTACAACAACACTACATAAACACAACTAATGACATGTTAATTCATAACTTTTACAAATTAACGCAACCCAATTTAAAAACATATAAATAATAAGCTGTCAAAAAGATTAATTTAATGTATACAAATAACAAAAAGTAGATATTAATATTAAAACATCTATGATCCTTATCAATAATTCATTTGCTTCAAGCAGCCTACGTAAAGAAAATGAAATATAAATTAAAAGTTTAAAAAAATAATTTAATTTAATTAATTCAATATAAAAAATTATTTAGATTCGGTTCTTATTCGATTCTTCGGTTCTTGGTCTAGAATCGAGAACTGACCCAAACCCATCAGTTCTCGATTCGAATATCCGTTCGGGTATTTAATTTATAAAGAACCGTTCGATTTAGTTCGATTCGGTTTGAGAATTTTGTTCAGTCCTAGTTGAAAAAAAAATGATAAGATGTGAACGTTGCCTCAACCACCATGACTTCATATAACCTAAGAAATTCTGACCATGCATAAATGTAGTAACTCAAACCTCTGGCGTGAACGATGTGTTAGGGATGAACCCTGTGGTTCCCTGGGTATTATGTTGTAGTCCAGCTGTAATCCCTTCTTGTATGATCCATGCAAGCTCACCTGAGTCCATGGTAACCAATATCGAGGTCAAGGCTATTGGAGGTATGCCCAAGGCTCAGATCCACTATTGTCATGGGCATCATTGGTAACTCGAGCTCGAGCAACATTCATGAAAGCCCTCCTGTTGGATCGGTGTAGGTGCTAGTGTTGGCGATGGAGCCGAGGAGTATTTCTTTGGCTCAGTAGTTGAGTCAGCGTTACAACTTGCTAACGAAGTTCTTTGAAGGCCCCATCGGTAACCACTGCAGGTTGACGAACTCGTGCTGCTTATAACTCTTCTTAATGGATTGGGGGCTCCGTGACAAGAGGTTGGTTTGGAGCGAATGAGTTTGTCGAAGGATGATCTGAACATGTATTCACCATGACTTTTGGTAGCGCTTCCCACAGATGACACCAATGATGCTACCAAAAATCGCGCATGTTAAAATCCGAGTTTAATGACTGAGAATGGGTACGAACGTGATCTTTTGGTACCTGAAACAAAGGCGTCGAGGTGTATGCTCGTCGTTCCTCCAATGCTTAAGTGAGAGAGAGACAATATATGCTGAAAGTATATGTTAAAACGTACCTGAATAATGATCACAAGTACTATATTTATAGAGTTAGGTAGTATTGCACTCCCAGTAGGATTCGTCATCCTTATTTTTAAGAATGATTATCGAGATAAGTGTTTGATTTCAATTAGAAGTCTTAACTCTACCTTACCTATAGTGTTTCTCAGGGAAAACCCATTTCGGACGTAGGATTCTTTGATTGAGGTAGTCAGATAAGGATAGAGTCCTTAGTAATTAGTTAAGTCTTTGAGTTTGGCAAGGATAATACCCGAGGACATCCTAACAACTGAGGTCGAAGATCCTCAATGACATATCTCGAGGATTGTCTGTCATCAAAGCATCCAAAAGTGATTGTGCATATGCTCGAGCATCGGGGTGCATATGCTCAATCACATAAATGCCCGAGGAAAAAAGGTGTGTTCCATGAGGTGGGATAAGCTCGAGTTAACAATGCTCGAGCATGATAATAACCGTATCACTAACCAATGTCTATACACGTCATGCAACATCTCTAGCATGGCAACACCGATAACATGCTGGTTCATCACTATTTTAATTCCTTAACGAAATTCCTGAATTCATCATGCCCAAATTATAAGCTTGTTAGCAAGAGCGTTATAAGAATATAACCCAATTCAAATCAATGTTGAGGTAAAATTTTAAAAAATCCACAAAGTACAAAAATAAGTATATTACAATATTGAACTCCAAAATTTGAAGTATTAAATTAACTCTTCTAGTTCCCTTTGGCATGCAAACTCATCGTCCTAAAGCATCGAACCTTCATCAATGTTGACTCCATGAATCATCCAGAAAAGTCTTTGCAGCATCCAAACTGGGAAAATAGGTCGGCTCAAGGTATATTTGACCCAACAAATCTCCAGAATCAACGTTCACAAATGCTCTATACCCCCTTGCCTCCAGACTCCCCATTACAATAGCTAACAACTGTTTATACGAAAAATAGAAGCTCTTCACAGCCATCTCCACCGCTTGCATAGCCTGCAGCAAATGAATTTTCCGGAATTCTCCTTTTCTCCTGTACAGTTTCATCGCAGCTTCTTGGATCCTTGGACCGCCCTTGGGATCAACCTCCACATCCAAAATGGTAGGCACCTTGTGTTTCAGATCCTTCGAAGATTTAGTAATTTCTACCAGTTCTCTGGATCTGAAACAGAAGAAGTCAGATTCTGAATTTGCTTTCATCGAAAGGCGATTTTTCAAACGGAGAAAATCATCTGGATCCATCAATAAATGGAGATCTTCGATCTCCTTCAACAGTTTCCACACTTTCTCCAGTATCCAGCAATCGCTTGAAGCATTCTCAAAGGTTTTGCTATCGATTCTCGATAAAATTCTCTCCAGTATTTGTTTTGATACGCAGATCCATGACTCTAGAATCTGGTGTGTCGCGTAAATAGTTTGGTTTTCTAAGTTTTCCAAATCCGCATTATCCGAGGGGCATTTCTTCAATGAATGGAGTTCGTTTGGTTTGCATATGACGTCGTAGTTGAGGCTCGGTTTCCCGGCGAGGTTCGGTTCACCTAATCCAATGGTGTATGGAATTCCCTGCATCTCCCGTTCGATGGAATAAAGAATCTTCTTCGCAACCTCCTCTGATTTGTGCCACGTGGCCAGTCGCGGCAGCAAACTGGCTTCGCTCACTCGGCTCACCACCGTTATCTCATCTGACATCTTCCACACCTCCGCCGAACTGTTTTCCCTAGCCAACACACCATCTGATGAGGTCAGATCCACGATCGGAATCGCACCACGTGTCTCCACATCTTCACATAATAAAGCTATAATTTCAATTTCACTAGTCGTTAAAGCTTCGAGCCGCCGCTTCCATTCCCGCCTATTGGCATACGGCCTCGGATCCGACAAAACGGTCGAGATAAACCGGAACGTGATTTCTAGAGCCATGAAAGCTGGTTTAAAAATCGACTCATCTTTCCATCCCGGAAACTCTTTACCACTCCATAACTTCTTAAGTTCCGGAAGCCGTAGATAGCTCTCATAAGCCGAGCATGCCGAGTCAGACGCCGCCGATAACTCCGCAACACGAGCTTGCGGCGTCGGGATTGAAATCTGGAGCTTATTTGAAAGCCTCGGCGATCTATTTTGCATTTCGGATGAAATCATTTTTGTTTTCCAATCCAAATCCACCATGTTTTTCTAAACGATAGATTTTGGAGAGATTTCTTCGTAGAAATATGGAAGAGAGGGGGGAGGTATTTATACAGGATATTTAGGAGACATGAATAGAGAAAAGGCGTGTGGAATCGTCGAACAAAGAACGAAGGAATTCAAAAGCGCGGTGCTGGGAATTATTATTAATTTAAAGGAAATAATTAAATAGGTTGAACCTTATCCATATACGGATATTTCTAATTTTCTATCTACAACAGTAGGTGGGTCGTAATTTGAATTGACTAAAGTGTCCTTGACAGAAATTTTGTATTAATGAAAATGGGTAGTAATTTTAGGACTGGAATTACGGTTTTGCCATTACTTGGGGGACTGGACATGTACATGTGCCGTGTTTTTTTGCCAACTGTGTTTTGGTACTCGGAGTCCACTGAGAAACAGGATTGAGATGAAGCTGGGGATATGGATGAATTCAACTTGTGGTCGGTTTATTCAAAGAATAGTTCCGTTGGTTAGGGATAAGTCTTCGGTCTAAGATAGGTCCGAATCCATGTAAATTTCAAAGTTTGGCGGGCGAAACATTCCTCCGAGTTGGACTCCAACTCGTCTCCGCGTTTACCGCTTCAAAATTTGCCCGCCCCAATCACCCACCGCCTATGACGTTTCCACGTGTCATTCACCAGAGGGTGCCCTCCAGCTAAGCATTCACCAACATGTTACTTGCCCGCTCCGACATCTCTTCTGACACGTGGCTTGCATGTCACGTGTTCAACATATATGGACGCATGTGATTGGCCAAACGGTGCCTGCTCCCCTAGGTATTCAATTTTGCAGTTGGTGTTTCATGTTTTTACATTCCAACTGTTTGTTTGCCTTTCACGTTTATATGCAGACACGCGTCAGCTTAACCTTAACCTTAAGTTAACACACCCGCCGTTGATTGGTGCCCGACACTAAAAAGAGTTTTTACCATAAATTATATGATTATTTAATTAATTATCCAAGACTCACTTTATAAGTCATGTTTGAGCCAAATTATTGTAGAATGAAAATGAAAAATATAATCGTTATTGGGGCACACACAAAAAATGAAAAATCTGAATTTAAATGTTGATATGATGAATAACGGTCATATCTTTCATTTTAATGAGATAATAATGTAGAGTTCTGTTTGTAAATTATAAATAAATTTAAATGTTGGACAAATAAGTGAATATTAATTCTTCAAAATAAATAAAAAGCGACTTAAATTTTTAATTCAATTTTATTCTTTTTAATCTACGTACCAAACATCTTATGATGTCTCTACTTTTTAATTCTCTCTATCGAACAACATAAGGTGTATAATTGATGTTTTTGATATTGTAATTATCTTGTATCAATTAAGAAATTGAACAATTCATGCACCACATCATCATGGTGTTTGCTGAATTATGTCTCACTTTTTAATAATTTAATTTAACATTAAACAGATACGGTTGTTGTTGTGAATTAAAAATTCACATCGAATCAGATGAGGATTCTTCTGAACATCGTCCCAATTGAACTCATCAATCGATCAAATCTTGAAAAGCACGGTGGCATGCAGTCTTAGATTGAAACTTTCAGCAACATAGCACTCTTGTTCTATTAGAATCTCATTATGTTGATCAAGAAGTGAAATGTCATTTTTTCCCACAAAAAATGATCATTTTTTCAATGATATATAAACATAAACCATTTAACATACGATTTAATTGAAAGTAATTTTTTTTTTTTAATTTATAGAAACGAGGTCATTCTAGTTTATATTTTAATCTTAATAATTTTTATTTTTAATCTTTTAAAAACTTATATTTTAAATTATTCACTTGTATATCCTCGACAACTTGTGTATGATTTTAATATTTCTCTTAAAATTTAGGGTGCGTTTGGTTTGATGTTTTTAGTTTTGGAAAATACCAAAAAATCGTTTGGTCACTCATTTTTGAAAATGAATTTTCGAAAACAATGTTAAACTTATAACATAAAATTTAACACATTTTTTAGGTTTTGAATATTTTCAGTGAAAACACTCAAAATATGAGAAATCAACTTTTAAATAAAACTTTATTTACATAAAATTCTAGAAATTTAATATTAAAAAATTGATAAATCCTAAAAAAAATAAAATTGAAACATAAGATATAAAATTCTAAAAATCTAAAAAGAATAATAATAAATTCTTGAAAATAAAATTCTAAAAAATTAAAATTTTGTAAAATAAACATAGTACAATCTCTTCGTGATTATTATATGAATATTCTAAATATATATATTTAACTGAACAAAGATATAAAAAATCTCATTCTATATCATTAATTTTTATTTTTTTATTTCCTATATTTTGCCAAATAAATTTATTATTTGTTTTTGTTTTACTTTCATTTCGGGGAAAAAATTGTAAGATTTACCAACTTTAAAGTATATATATATATATTACTTTTGTTTTATTGAATACTTAAATTTATGGAATAAAATGTCATGAAACAATTTTCTTCAAAATCTCAAGCCAAACATATTTTCTATTTTGGAATAGTATTTTGATGGAGAATGTGTGGTTAAAAATAAGGAAAAAATTTAGGTTTGCGTGTATTATTTTATTGAGAATGTGTGGTTGAAAATAAGAGAGAAAAATATATTTTATGAATAACGAGAACCAAACAATGATTTAATTTCGCGTATCTTTTTAGAAAGATGCTACGTGTACCAAATGTT
>CAIGRH010136858.1:0-11190 GCA_903798295.1 Fraxinus nigra | reverse complement strand
CGTATTCTTTTCTCGTACTAAATATTGAACATGTTGCAAGTAAGATAAGAGTTATTCTTAAAGTTTGGTCTAGGACGAGACTAATCCGATCAATATACATACTAAATTTTCTATTATTCACACGAACTTTTTGAACAATCTCTCAAGTCTCATCCCACAAAATCATCAACAAAATCGTTAGATATTTACAATTTCAAAGCATTAAGACCTATAAATAAATAGTTTCATTGAAAATACAACGGATAATGACATATTGGACATTAAAACTCCATTACATTTGCACATGCTTTTGTTCCAAAAATCAACTTCAGGAATCAAATGTGCCCTACCATACTTTCATTCATGTTTTTTTTCTTTCCTTTTTGACAATTTTAATGAATATTAATAAATTTGGACTGCAAGCATAGCCTAAAACCGACCGTCGAAGATGATATGGCAATATAACAACCTCTTCGATGCCACTTGTTAACGTGCGATTGCTGACAAATGGCCCTATTGGAGGCCGGAGTTTAAGGTGACTTGTGACCTTCCCTCATGAAAGCTATATTTCCACATGGAGTTTCCCACTTGTCACTTCAACCAATGGGAACCATATATTAAGGATATTCTAGAGTCGATAAATAAATAATATTGGGTTTTAAAACTCGAGAAAGTTTAACCCTAATTATGAAATTGCACGAGCCTTCTTATTTTCTTTATCGCGAAGTTATAACTAAAGATAGAAATAGGAATAAACAAATTTCTTGTCTCGATTATAGGCTAAAGTATACTTTTCCTCTCTCTCTCTCTCTCTCTCTCTCTCTCTCTCTCTCTCTCTCTCTCTCTCTCAAGTGAATAGAGTAACTCTTTACTAATATCGTTCACTAAACATGTGCCTATGTATGTTTTACGTACGAGCTTCAATCGACACGACTATTTGTCTCATAAATAAAAATAATTGAGAAATTGAATTATCCTAGCCCATTGATAGTGTGGATAAACTTTCACACCAGGGTTGGGACAAACCCAACGTGCAAGTCTTTGTTGAGCTGATGACATATAAAGTGCGAACCCCATGAGCCATGTTATAAGTTGATTATTTTCTAGATTTTAAGTGGTGCTTATGGATAGTGACTTATAAGTGATTGTAACGTGGCAACCACTTATAATTAACGAAGGCTCTGTGTATTCGTGCCGCGTGATATTCAATATGGACCAACAGATATGCACATGCAGGGCTGTTGTGCTTTCACATCAAATGCTAATTGCCAAATCCCAAATGTTGAGCTAAGTCGATCGTGAATTTCAACCAGAAGAGCCGAGTCAAGCCCGGCAAGTAAAGCCCGTGGACTTTTTCGAGCCACTGAATTACGCTAATTTTTTTTTTTCTTGATTTTTAGCCATTATTAGTTTTTTTTCCTATAATTCTTTTGAATTCTATTTAGGAAAAACGAAAAGTTTGTTAAATGACTCGACCAATTGCCGCCCCTAATTCAAGAGTCAATAAATTTTCAGGTTTTTCTGCCTGAATTGTTGGGGGAAAATGTCAAATTCTTATCCTTCATCTGAAATTTTGACTTGTCGGTTTGCAAAGGAAATCAAATCCAACAGAACATGATGGGTATGTTTTGTAATAATTTTTTTCTACTGGAGGTCACAAAAGTTACAAGTTTATTTCGTCTTGGCTACTAAACTATAATTATTTCAATTTATGTTTTTATTAATACGATTTTTGTTCATCATTTCATGAATTATGATGGTCCATGTAGGGTTGGATTTTTTTAGCTCAATGATCCATGAAAATTGGTCACGTCAGGTCGATTTATTAAAAATAAATAAAAATTGCATTATTAATAGGTTCAACTTGTAAAACATTTATTTGTATTTCACGAACGATTTAATGAAATAATTTAACAATATTGCATTGAGAATATTAATTTTTTTTTTTTTTTAGATTATAAATTGCAAAATCAAAGGTTGACCTAGGCTTGTCTAGCATGTAATATTGGCAGGTTTGCAGGTCAATCCAATCCACGCAATTCAGGCAAGACTCTAATTGTAAATTTAGGTGAGCCGGTATAGGGTCACTATGGGCCTGAATTCAATCGACAATCATGTGGTCGATCGAGTCAATTCACCCATTTCGATATCCTAAAATTAATATTATGTACAAGGGCATGAAATATATTAGTACAGAAAATTTTATTGAAAAATCAAGAAACTGTGTAGAGTTATATGGGCCAAGGATGACCTACTCAGTTGCAGGATTGAACAGAAGACCACAAGCAGGAATGCCACTGCTGGCCCAGATTCATGGGCCTAAACAATTGGGCTTGTTTTGGGCTCAAATCCATAGACCTTTACACATTCTTGGGCATAAGCACTTTGATTCATGGGAACAATACACAACTCTTATTTTTAAAGTTCACATTTCATAAATAACAATCTTATTAAAATATTTCAAAAATCAGGCGGTAAATAAATTTACTAAATATTAAAATATAATATAATATATATTAATTATTTCTACCAATGCCACATCACATACCACATCCTATCTACCACCGTTGCCTTAACCTTAACCTTCAGCTGGTGATACCTCGACCTCAGGTCGATTTTCGAAAACACCGTTGCACCTCTTAACTGGTCAAATAAACCTTTTATTCTTAGCAGTGAGTATCTATTCTTGATAGTCAAATTATTCAACTCCCTATAGTCAATACACATCCACATACTTCAATCCTTCTTCTTCACGAAAAGTACCGGAGCGCCCCAATGAGATACACTCGGTCAAATGAAACCTTTCTCCAGCAATTCCTCCAACTGTAACTTCAATTTTGAAGTTCTTTCGGTGCCATTCGGTACGAGGCCTTAGATACCGGTGTAGCTCCGGAAACCAAGTCAATTGTAAAGTCCACTTACCTATCTTGTGGAATACCTGGTAGATCTTCTAGAAATGCGTCTGCAAAGTCTCGCACAATGTTAATATCATTAATAGTCCTTTCTGTATGCTGGGAACCGATGACATTAACTAGAAATCCTTGACATGACTCATTTCTCAACATCTCTCCGCTTGTATAGCTGATACAAGTCGAGGTGGAGACTTAAAGTTTGCTTCAAAGAAACAGAACTCTTTCTTTCCTGGTTTGTAAAACAATACTTTTTTCTCGTGACATAGAATGGTCGCATGATTAAGTCCTAACCAGTACATGCCTAAGATAACATCGAAATATTTCATCTCCAAAAGGTATAAGTCCGCCCGTAATATTTTCCCGTCAATTTCTAATTTTATAGATTTAGTCATCTGATTTGTGCCAAGTGTTCTTCTTCAAGGGATACTAACCTCTAATTCATTATTCATTTTCACACATGCAAAGTTTGACTTAGCTATAAAGGATGCAGTCTATTTTCTCAAACATCCTCCAGAGTCAAAAAGTATGTAAGTAGGTGCATCAGATAATAACAGAATCCATGTTTTTGAATTTAGTGTTAGACGTAGCGACCATGGGACATAGATAATGCAATGTGTGGTATTAGTTAAAAAGAACATAAATAACAAAATACCTGCCATCGCATACAGATTCTAATCCGCCTTATGTTGATTCAGTGCAAAGACTCAAGCCTTCCCATTTTTGTTCTTATCCTGGTCATTATCCTTCTTCTTTGGAGGCTCTGTACAGTTAAGAGCAATATGTCCCAGCTTACCACCCCAAAAGCACATGTTCTTCCCAAGTAAGCATTCGCCTCTATGGAGTTTATTACAATTAGGACAAGGGGTAACACTCCCACTCGTCACATCGATAAGAATCCCAGTGCTTGGTATTTTATTCTGCCAATTACGTCGGTCATTACTCTGATCATTCCACTTTCTTTTTCCAAATGACTCCATGCCTTGCAGGGCATACTGCTGAAATGTAGTCCTCTGATATGAAATAGCATGAACTCTCTCCAACATTTCATGATATGAACTAAAACGATAAGACATAATGATCATGCCGATCTCCGGTCGGAGTCCATTTTCAAACATCCTGATCTTCTTAACTTCTATATCTACCAAATGCGGAGCATACCTTGAGAGCTACTCAATCTGCCTCGCGTAATTAGTAAGCAACCTGTTTCCCTATCTAAGCTGTAGAAACTATGATTCCTTAAAGTCTCTCAAAGCTTGTGGAAAGTACTTTGCAATCACTTCCTCCTTCAATTGCTCCCAAGTTAGATTACAATGTTGCTCTTCAATCCTAGTACGTGAGACAGATTCCCACCAGTGACTAGCTGCTCCAACAAACATAAATTCTGTGCATAGTACCTTCTGTGCATCCGTACAAGCAATGTGTCAGAATATTCATTCCAGACTTCTTATCCACTCCTCAACAGTCAGTGGGTCGGAATTGCCGTTGAAAGTAGGAGGCTTGTACCTACAAAACTATTCAACCACCGAGATAGCTCCAAGGAAAAACAGAGGTGCATTCTATTGTGGCGGTACATTTTGTGGTGGGAGTGCTTGATTTTGCCTACTCAACTCTTGAACTGCTCACAATAAGTCCCACATCAGATTCGTGTAGGTAGGTGGTGCCATCTCCTAAAAATTTAATATTAAGTCACTCGCCATATACTCATACCAATCTAACATGTTATACTTATATTCTCACAATATATTATAAATTTAGCTAGGAAAAAGCATACATGTCTTAAAATTTAAAAGTAGGCAACGTAAAAGATGTAAATAATACAAAATATTTGCATACATTATTCTTCTTACCCCTTTACATATCTTAGAGTCATCGGAGGGTGGTCGATTGGTGGTCGTTGAGTGCCAAAGATCATTCACTTGTTGTGGTGTCAACGGTGCAAGAGTAATAGATTTTTCATCCTTGGTAAAGTTGTACCTATTTTTGTACCCGTCATGAATCACATTCCTATCATATTGTCATGACCTCCCCAACAAAATATGTTCGGCATGCATAGGAACTACATCACACATCACTTCATCATGATATCGCCCAATTGAGAAACTCAACATACTCTCATATTCACCTTAACCTCTCCATACTCATTCAACCATTGAAATTTATAAGACATATGATGTTTTAACATAGTTAATTCCAATTTTTTAACAAGTGTTGTGCTAGCCACATTGGTACAACTACCCCCATCAATAATCATATTACATACCTTGTTGTTGATGTAGCACCTCGCATGAAATATTTTCTCCCTTTGTTACTCCAAGTCATCCAAATTGATTTGAGTACTAAGAGCTCGTTGTGTAATCAATAGCTCTCCCACTGCATACTATACTATCTCACCATTGCTAGCTTCTTCCAATTTCGACATGTCATCATATTTACCTTCACTATCACTAACCACTTTTCCATTGTCTCGCAAGATCATCATCATTTTGTTTGGACATTGAAAAGTAATGTGTCATGATCCCAAGCACCTAAAGCACATGATATTCCGATTTCTAGATGGTTGGGAATCCACCTTGGGTGTAGCCTTGCTAGAAACTTCATCATTTTCCTTTGAAGTTGCACCATCACCTTTATTATTATCCCACTTCGATTTCAAAGAAGAGTTAGAATCAGAAGAACCCGATGAATATCTAGTTGTCCCCTTCCTCTTCAATTGCCTTTTTACCTTCATAACTACATATAACATGTCTTCCAACTGCACATAATGTTACAATTCTACCACACTAGCTATATCCCTATTTAAACCATTCAAAAACTGGGCCATGGTGGCCTCCATATCCTTGTCAACATTTGTTCTAATCATCGCAATCTCCATCTCCTTGTAATAATCCTCCATACTCCTAAAACCTTGGTAGATACTTTGCAATTTTTTATGAAGCTCCTGATAATAATGATTATGCACAAATTTCTTCCTCATGATAACCTTCAATTCTTCTCAAATATTAGTATGTCTCTCATGGTTTCTCCTCCTAGATGTTACTACTTGATCCTACCAAATAATAGCATTATCGATAAATTCAACCATCGCAATTTTTACATTATTTTCCTCCGAGTAATTATGGCAATCAAATATCAACTCCACTTTCTTTTCCCACTCCAAGTATGCCTTTGGATCAGTCCTTCCTTTGAATGAAGGGATTGTCATCTTGATGTTGCCTATACTTCTATTAATACCATCTCCAACAAGATCTCTACCCCTCCTTTCATACCTAACTCATGCGTCCCTCGTTCTTCCTAACTCGACATCCATTAATGCATCCTCATTAATATCACTACCCCTCCTTTCATACCTAACTCATGTGTCCCGCCTTCATTGCCTCCTTGTGTTAGGAATTCCTCTAAATTATTCCCCACGTAAATTAGCAAGCAATGTATCTTGCCTATCCAATTTGTCTCTCACATCCTCAAACAACCTTTCGAACCGTCGTATCACATCATCCGACATGTTGACTTGATTATCCTAAATCTATTTTGATATTTACCTCATGTGTATACGCTCGTGTATCACTCAAATTGGGTTTTTTTCTCTCTATTAGTCTTACCACTTTATATTTTTCCACTCAATGCTTTCTTGCAAGTGTTTCAAAGAACTAATTCGACCTCAATCAATATTTTAACCCTTGTGGAGTCCAAACAAAGAATTGAGTAAAGAAAGTGATCTAGAATTACTCAAGAAATAGGAATTAAGAAAGTGATCTAGAATGACTCAAGAAGTAGGAATTTGAATTTGAATGAAACACTACAGATGAATTAAAAAAAGAGGTATTTCTTGAAATCGGACTTGACACTTTTGAATTTGAGCTTTTATTTTATTTTTTACTCAAAAATGAACTTGTATGTTGTAGGCAATTTTTTTTTGAATTTTCATTTCTTACTAGGAATTTCAACTAGATACTAGCAAAAGAAATATAAATTGATTTGGATGCTAGATTAGGACACAAACAAGTTTCGATTTTTTTTTTGTATTTTATAGATTGGAGAGAACAAGAAGAATCAAGCCAATTAATGCAAAGGAGAGATGTGCCAGTGGCGAGCAGAAACAAGGTTATTAGATACCTCAAGAAAGCCCGGCTAGACGACGATCTTGTAAATGGCAAGGGCAAAAGCTTGTAATCAGTGACAAACCCAAAATTTTCCGTCACCCACGTAGAAATTGTAGCTACGGAACCCACGAGAAATTAGAACAATCCCCAAAAAGCCAAGAATCAATGTTTGAAAGCTCAACCCAATAAATTATTGGATCAAAGATCCAAGATAATTGCTAACGATATCTCTCGAACGAAGTAATGAAATACTTTACTACGAGTCGGTGTTAAGCTAAGCATGATCTTAATATGTTGACATGAGTTGTCACACACATACGTCGAGTATGCATGTAACATGTGGAGATTGATTTGATTTTGCAAGGTTGAAATTGTTTGTTTTGTTAATTACTAAGTTCCAATCTTAAGACACGGTAGGCTGTCAAACCATATTTTATGTGGAGTTAAGCTACAATTTTATTTGAGGACAAACAATATATCAAGTTTGGGGGACTTGATAAGTACCTTTTACACATTTATCTTGTCCACAAAATATGTACATCTGTTGATTAATATGTTGGAATATAGATTAATTCTATGTAATTTACGTTTTGCAGGACAACATTGATAAATGTGGTGAAATTTAGAAGAAACAAATGGAAAATGACAAAAATGGAAGAAATACAAATTCAGGGTACTAAAATGCAAATAATCAAAAGTTACGTCAAACCTCACGATGAAGATTTGAGAGTGTTAGGCATCAACTAGATGAGGAAAAAAACCAACTTGAGGAAATATAGTCCAAGTACTATCATACATCAACTTCCAGACAAAAAAGTTACGCTTCGAATTTTCAGTCTATGCATATGCTTTTTAGGTCAAAACCCTTATGCATATGTTTTTTAGGTCAAAATAAGGTCCTCCAGTGTTCTGGTCGAGTTTGGTATATATAGAATGCCTAAGATCTTGTTACCAAAGTAGAGTTTAGGTTGAAAAAGGAAAAAATCTAGCCAAAACTTTGTATTATGTGGCCGCATAGTACATTTATAAGCGGTCGCATTGAAGAATGTCCAACCACCAATTTTGGCCCTGGAATGCATAATGTGGTTGCATAGGTATACGTTTTTTTCCTTCCGGACAACATTCAGTATTTTAGTCATATCTTTCTCTCATGATATCCAATTGAGGTGATACAAGATGCGTTGAAAGGATAACTCATAGGGCTACAAATATTCTGATATAATTTTTCCAATTCAAACATTTCCTATGCCAAAATGGGTTCTCAAATTGAGATTGAAAATTCGAAGCAAACTTTTTCGGCTGGAAGTTGATGTGTGATAGTACTTGGACTATAGTTCATCAATTTGCCTTTTTTTCTCATCCAATTGATGCCTAACACTCTCAAATTTTCATCGTGAGGTTTGACGTAACTTTTGATTACTTACATTTCAATCCCCGAACTTTCTATTTCTTTCGTTTTAATCCTTTTTCACTCGTTTCTTCTAAATTTCATCACATTCATCAATGTTGTTATGTAAAACGTAAATCATGTAGAATTAAGCTATATTCCAACATAATAATCAACAATTGTCCATATTTTGTGGTTAAAATAAGTGTGTAAAAGTAAAACACACTTATCAATTCTCCTAAACTTGAACTATTGTTTGTCCTCAAACAAAACTGTAACTTAAATCAACATAAAACATGGTTTCACAACCTACTGTGTCTCAAAATTGAAACTTAGTAATTAACAAAAAAACAACTTCGATAGTGCAAAATCAAATCAATCTCCACATGTTACATGCATACTCGATGTGTGTATGTGTGTGTGTGTGTGTGTGTGTGTGAAAACTCATGTCAACATATTAAGATCATGCTTAGCTCAACACCTGACCCATATTAGTCAAATATTTCCTTATTTTGTTCGAGAGATACACACACACACACCTAAACTTATGTTTTTTACTCAATTTTCTCGAGGTGTATCTTAAGTTGAACTTATTCAATTCTATTCCTTATACTCTCTTAGTTTAGATAGATCTTACTATTACAAGTTCACACTTTAACAAGTCGAGATCTCATATATTTTTTATTGCTTCAACCTTTAAGACTAAACTAAGTTTCTTGTCTCTCATCAAATGTATAGTTCTATCAATCAAATGTCTTGGGGCTTAACCAATGTAATTATGTAATTTTTTTATTCAAACATCTTCTCATTTGCTTTCTATATAACACATGTAGTGAGCTTTAGGCAGATAACTCCCAAGTCAGATGACCATATGACACCAGGTTTTAAACAACCCTTATAGACTTAATCACCCGAGTTATACATGCTCGAAAATATGCTGTTATTCACTCAAAAATTAGTGCAATGCCTTTCTATTTTTAGACATTCGGTTTCTAAAACTAGCCTTTAACTTAAGACTTTCACCTTATCTTTGTCTAATTGGTTTTAGACAATCCACACAAGATAATTTTCTTTCACCGAATCCCTACTTATCTCAATGTTTCCCTATAACAGCTCAATCATCTCCAAACTACTCTATATTTGGATTATGAAGTAATACAATACAGGTTATTCGGGTTTACTTACTATGTTCAACTATGCTCTAAGTAATGAACCAAATGACCAACCTAATATGTCAACCATGAGTATCGTGCATAAAGAATGTCAATTTCATATAAACAAGTTTTGACTAATCTAATAGTGCACCATTTCCATTATTAACGGTTTATACTTATTTCAATATTCAACATCATAGTCAGCAAGATCATCAAACCCACACAAGCACACAAAACTATAATACTAGAAAATAAATAAATAAAAACTGCAAATTCTTCTTTTTATTTTAACACACAATCGTACAAAACTACAGTAAAATGATGAATGCCATGGAAATATTTCCACCCCCAAACTTATACAGAACATTGTCCTCAATATTTAAATAATAACAAAATTCAAAATTAAAAGCACATGAAGTTAAGGACAAATGCACAAAAAAGTAAAGAAAATAGGGCTCGGGATACTCCCCTGATCAGCACGGATGTGACGATGAGGATGATGGGGGAAAAATAGCTTGGGCTATGCATAAACTCTTTGTGACTTGTAAAGACGATGAATGACTCAATATTATTAAAAATTATCAAAAAAATATTTCTAATCTAATGTATAAAACGGAATAAATAAAAGGGAAGAAACATTGGGTTGCCTCTCAACAAGCGCTTAATTTAAAGTCTAGGCCTCAACTTTTCCACTAGTGTTTCATGACACTTTGAATATGGATTTGAAGGTCCTTCTTAGCCTGCTTAATTTGACTTTGTTCCATATTTCATTTTTCTTCCAAATTTTAATCTTGTCCTTCTCCAAGTAATATGACTTCCCCCCATCATCATTGTCGAACTCAACAATGTAAACCTCAATCTCATCACAAGGTTTAATGAAACTCCATTTGTGAGCAAACGTTGAATTCAAGGATTTCCTCTTCTTTGAATGCTACAAGTTCTTTTTCGCCTATTATGATTTATTTGTCGATCTTTTCATGCTCCTCTTCGTTCATTGAAGTTTTCTCGAGTTTGACGTTCATGTTCAAAATTTTTGGTAAAGAAACAATGACATCTTCATGGAGAGTATTCTCCTCTTGTTGTATTTGTTGGAAGTCCGATGAATATGATTCTCTTAATTGATATACATTGATAGTTGGTAGAAGAAATAATCACATGGGCAAATCACCCACATCAAATTATGGTGAGAGAAATAATTCAACGGGTAAGTCACCCAGGAGAGTTTCATCAAGTTTGCATTCTACTTTTATATCTTGCAGTTGTTATCTTATAATGATATCTCTCACAAGCATGTCTCCCTCATCAATTTCTTGAGTTACCAATTGTTGCCTTATGATAAAGTCACATACGAGCATTTTATTGAAATCGGTCACATCTTTCTTTTATCCTGTTATTTTTTTTTACCTTTTTTTTATATTCTGAAAAAGAGAAAAAAAAACGAAAACGGAACGAAAATAATAATACAACAATACGAGTAGAAGTCTGAATTAGTATCAAGGTAAATAAAATAAAACTAAAACTCAATCTCTGACAGTGACGCCAAAAATTTGTTCACGAAAATATATTTTGGATTAAAACCATCGTAAGTATACTGTTCGTTAACAAGTAATAAAATGAATTTTTGAGCCCAAGTATTGTCCCACGAAGACTGATTAGTT
>CAIGRH010136759.1:0-12781 GCA_903798295.1 Fraxinus nigra | reverse complement strand
TTCCATAATTTGTTTTAATTTTTTTTTTTTTTTTATCACCGAATCGATAAAACATTGATGGCGGAATTTGAATATTACAATCTTACAACCATAATCACTTACCTTAATTATTAATTTAAAAAAAAACAAGAACAAGATTGCAAAAGATAATATTTAATTATTATTATTATTAATTTCCAAAATTTCAGCACCAATTTTAAACCCAAGATTTTATTTCCTTTTATAAATTAATACTTTTTTTCTCTTCAATAAAAAAACCCTATTACAATCTCTTTGTTTTTGTTCGTTAATCTAAGAGAGCTATTTTCAATGGATCCCATTTCTGAACTCCAAAAAGTGAAGAAATATTATCCATTCATGGTTAAATAATTATTTATTCTATTCACTTGCCTCTTTTTTTTTATATGAATTTCTGCAACTGCATTTAATTTCTTTGATTATGATCTTGCAGACTTGTATTGTGAAGGTGAATACCAAAACTCAATGGCCAAAGACTGTTGAAAGAATTTTGAGCAAGATTCAAGGTTTGTTTTCGTATAGTCATGCTCGATTCAACGTACCAAACAAATAGAGTCCCTTGTGATGTTCAATATTGCACGTTAATTTATTTCTGATTTTGATTTTATATAGGGGTACAAAATTTCAGAATGGATCTAGAGGGACATGTTGAAATTTCTGGTACAGTGGATCCAGATTTACTCTTAAAATTGCTTGGAAAATCAGGGAAAAAAGCACAGTTATGTTGGTTCCAGTTTGGAGAGTGTTCGAGCAATTTATTTATGTCGAATCGCACAGCCAACGTAGCGCCTGGAAGCTATGGACGGTATTTTGAACCTTCTCGTCTAAAATCTATATTGCACGTTTACGTGTGTTAGATCCAATTTTCTTTGACTTGAACAGATATATCCAAAACGGGAATCCTCCTCGACCCAAGCTGCCATCAAATGATAATCACAATCCCAAACGTGTTGATCCCAACTCTCATGATCAGATGCAGAATTTTGAGCATGCTCATAAGCATTTGCATGATCACAAGACAACGCCATCATCGTCGCTTGCATCGACAGCGAAACTTCCGCCTCGTGTGCCACCCGACACTCGGGATCATATGCTGACTTTCGAGCAGGCTCATAAGCACTTGCAAGATCACAAGCCGTCACCCCCTGCACCAAGAACTAATGCTAATTCGGAACCTGGCCGGCTTTTGGCGCCTCGTGCGCCACCCCTTAGCGGTGAAGACATTGACTGCTGCAACTTGATGTGAGGTTCAACACCATGTTGCATCACCACAATGTTGTCGAGTACTCGAGTGTATAGGTCCTTGCATTTAGTTCTACAAGCTTATGAACTTTTTAGTTTGTTTTATTTTCCACTTGTGAATGGACAATAAATATTTCATGGAATATTTGGGTGTAGAGGAGAGGAATTATAAATCTTATTCATTAAATTCAAAATCTAGAGTTTTTTGTATTTCTCCGAATGTAGCGATCTTGTTTGGTACGGATTAAAATCAAATTTAATTTAAGTCAAAGTCAAACAATCAATATTAACTACATATTTCATGGGTCCCACAACTTTTTAACCACACATTTCAAAAATTTCTATTACAATATACTACAAACATAATTTTAATCCCCACCAAACACCCACCTAAAGTTGCTTAACATATGTTGTGTGTTTTTCAGGTTGGTTGTTTCCTATAATATATGTTTCGCATGCTACGTTTCCTCCGAGCTTTTTAGTATCTTCTATAGTGAAGGATATGATTGTGTATTTTCGAGGGTTCTTGAGCAATAAAGTGGTTTAAGATACAAAATTGTTATGTGGTCATTCACGTGATACTTTAACGTTCATCAACTTGATGAGTTGACGTGATATAGAACAATTGTGTTCAATACTATTGATGCGAATAAGTGACTTTTTTATAGTTGAAATAAACTCAAATGAATTTTGATTTTCTTTATTAATTATTTTATTGCGTGTTGTTTTGTCTGGTTGAATAATACCATTTATCCTGACGAGTTTTATGGACTTATTGGACTGGAAGCTTCTCAAACTCGAGCGTTCCAACAAAAAATAAAAAAAATAAAAAAAAATCAAAAGGCCATCTTTTTCAAAACTTCAATTATAGCATCTCTTCTCTTCAACTTCGCACCTCGAAAAATGCCGTTCCTACAGAGATATTAATAAAATTGAACCTAAATTAATCAACAGAAATTACCCATTAAATCAAACTCATGACCTACCTAACATAGCTAGCACAACGAAATGGTTGTAACTAAGAGATTCAAGTGACACAACATGTTGTCGTTGAATATGATACTTGTTTGCTTTAATTGAAATGATCAAATCTATTCTCAACGGTTTTCAAGAAGGGTAAGCAAGAAATTTTTAAAAATAAGGTGGGGCTAAATTAGTCATTTACAGAAAAAAGCTCCAAGAATTCCTTTAGTTTTGTGGGTCTATTTATAATTTAAAACAAATGAGGAGCTAAAATGAGACAAAACAAAGATCTGGGGACTTATCTGTAATAAAACTATAAAAGGACCGAGTGGATGAAGTAAAACGAAGACAAAACATTACTCCAATTTCCAAACATAAGTGGGGAGGGGCAATATTGTCAATTAACTCAACTAGGGTTTTGAGCGTGATGTATAAAAACCCTTCTGACCTTCTTAGTTCACTTCATTCGCCTTACAGGGTTTGCATTTTGGACTGCCGTTCGGGCAATTGAGGATTCAACGGAACACTAGGAACCACCGCCGGCGACCATGGGTAAAAGATCAATTAATTTAGTTCAAATGCCTTTGGCGATTAATTTTAATTTGGGAAGGAAAAATATGAACGAAACTGTTATCATATTCAGGTATTTCACGGGATTCGATGCACAAGAGGCGTGCAACTGGAGGCAAGAAGAAGGCCTGGAGGAAGAAGAGAAAGTAAGTTTCATAGGTGTTCCTTCCTAGTAACTGTAAATCCTTAATCGCATTGGCAGTTATTCTGAGCTATTAGTTTTCCGTGTTCAGTGTGCATAGATTATTCCTGTGCTCAAAACTCTTTGTTGGATTATTTATTGTAATTCTCTGTGGTTTTATAATGTCTGTTTAATTGCATTTTAAGTTTGCGAGCTCCTAGGCGTTAAGGTTAGTCAGAAGGGGAAGATTACCTTTCGCAAACAGCTATGCTCGAGAATGAATGAATTGTGATAATTGGGATTTGATAATATTTTATTTAAAATTCGTGACGTTTTCTGTTCCTTTGTGTGGTCGATAGGTGCCTTCTAAATTATGAATTGAATTTGTGTGAAATATGTTCATTTTCTAGATAATGTGTTACCTTTTGTCATAGTAATCCACAACTTCTTTGAATTGGTGCCATCTGATATGCCAGATTCTTGTTTCACTGTTTGAACTCAACTTCAGATAAATTTGTGTTTTAATTGAATGTTGATGGATTTTGATTATGAACTACTAATCCATACATGCAAACATAACTGTTGTTTTGGTTGATAGGTATTTACTGGCTTGAGGGTATGATTTTGAAATATTTTTATGTAGACGATCTATTTTACTTGTCTTAATACTGGATCCATTATGTATCTAACATATCTTTTGATTAATAATCGTATTTGTCTCTTCTAAGGTATGAGCTTGGAAGACAACCAGCAAGCACAAAGTTGTCGAGTAACAAGACCGTGCGTAGGGTGAGGGTCAGAGGAGGTAATGTGAAGTGGCGTGCTCTGAGGCTGGATACTGGGAACTACTCTTGGGGAAGTGAAGCTGTGACCCGGAAGACTCGAATTCTAGATGTGGTGTATAATGCTTCCAATAACGAGTTGGTGAGGACCCAAACTTTGGTGAAGAGTGCTATTGTGCAAGTGGACGCTGCACCATTCAAGCAGTGGTATCTGCAGCACTATGGAGTTGATATTGGTAGGAAGAAGAAGGCTGCTGCCAAGAAGGAATCAGAGGTAGGAACTTTCGTAGTTCATTCTTGCTTTAATGATTACATTACTTTATAGTTCTCTTTCAGTTGTCATAATTGTATGCTAGGTTACTAGGTTCTTTTATATCTCTAGGCTCTATGATTGACGAATTTACCAGGATACCTGTTAGCAACTGAACCATGTATCCAGCATAGATGCTGTCAATAAATCTTGCTTGCAGTTATAGAAGTTAATGTTGGATGCACAATAGGTGTTCTTAAGATGTGGGGAACTAGTTGCCAAAAAAGTCTGTTAACTAAAGTATCAAGAACAGTGGATAATATAGCGCATTGCATTCTTTATTTGTAAAATTGTTGTTTGATTACAGAAGTAACAGTTTTCTGAAAGGGAAGATTTTGTAGCCTAATATTGGTAGGAAACAATTTTATGAACTTTATTTGCATTATCTAAAAGGGATAAAACAAAAATAGATAAAAGAGAGTAGTACTGATTGTCCATTATTTTGATTTGTAATGTTTGAACGGGCTTCAGGAGACTGAGACTGCTGCTACTGAAGAGGCAAAGAAGAGCAACCACGTCAAGAGAAAAATTGAAAAGCGTCAACAGGATCGTAAACTTGACCCACATGTGGAGGAGCAATTTGGCAGTGGCCGTTTATTAGCTGCAATCTCCTCACGTCCTGGCCAGTGTGGCCGTGCTGATGGGTATGTCTTATCCTCTGAATCTCTTCTACTACGCGTCCTCGGCGTCAGTCCAAACACATGTAATAGCAGCATCATGTAAAGTTTCACTTTGTTACCGTCTATTCTTGTTGATATGAACTCCCCAGACATTGATTTTATCTTTATAGTCAATTTACTTGCATGAGTTTGAACGTGTTTGTTGAGCTGGATACTAAATGAGTATATTTTTCGTGGACAACAAAACATGCACACTTTATTATATTTAAAGCTTCATTGATGTCAAAATGTGTATTACTCTATATATTGTTCTGTGATATGTCTACTTGTCTAAGATACTGGCTATCTCTGCAGTCTGCTGACTTTGAACCTTATCCTCTGTACTACATAGCTGATAAATTTTCACTGTGTGAAGTTTTGTGGGCATAATTTCTCCATTCTTCAAGCTATTGCTTAAATTTGATTTGCAAGAAGTTCGTAAAGCTTTTGAGGTTTGCTAGTTTTCTGTATTGGGAATAGTCTGCAATATGCAATTTATAGTTCTTTTATTGTTATTATTCAATAAGATTTTATCGAATGTATTTTGATCAGGTATATTTTGGAGGGCAAAGAGTTGGAGTTTTACATGAAGAAACTCCAGAGGAAGAAAGGGAAGGGTGCTGGTGCTGCCTAAACCTGTCTTGGTCATGTAAAAGTTTCCCACCCAAAACCGTGCCCTCGGTTTTTCTTTGCTATGCGATGAGTAGAAGTTTGCTTGAGCTTTCTAGTGCTGGATTGAACTATTTAATTGTTAACACTAGTGGATTTTTCAAGGAGAATTATGTTCATTTTTCTAGAAATGTTTTTGAATTGAGTATACTATGTTCGTTTTATATCTATACATACTTTGTGTGTTTATGTCGACTTAAGAATTAAAGATTATTTTGTGGATAAATTTTCTTTTTCCAAGGGGGAAGAAAAACTACGGGTATAAATTGAGATTCCTCAAGTCTAATGTAGAATGGCGTCTTTTNTCTTTGCTATGCGATGAGTAGAAGTTTGCTTGAGCTTTCTAGTGCTGGATTGAACTATTTAATTGTTAACACTAGTGGATTTTTCAAGGAGAATTATGTTCATTTTTCTAGAAATGTTTTTGAATTGAGTATACTATGTTCGTTTTATATCTATACATACTTTGTGTGTTTATGTCGACTTAAGAATTAAAGATTATTTTGTGGATAAATTTTCTTTTTCCAAGGGGGAAGAAAAACTACGGGTATAAATTGAGATTCCTCAAGTCTAATGTAGAATGGCGTCTTTTTGTTGGTACAATTCATGCCCATGCTTTAATTCTCTTTACAAAATTGTTTGATTTACTTCCCACTCTTTTCAACCATATTATTTTCAACTTTCGTGATTCATCCCTTCTCTGATTATTACGACCACATTTTGGTGTTGAATATAGCTCGATTCCTTCTTAAATGCTCGAAATATACTGTCGGAGCATATCATTATTTTATTGGAATAATAATAATAGGACAGTCTAAATTGTTGGATACTAAGTTCGATGTAAAAATATTTGAAGTTTATTATTTTAATATGAAATTGTTAAAAATAATCTTTTATACGAAAGTTGAATCATATAAAACCCATTTCAAATTCTATGAATCAATTGCTGAAATTTTATAATTAAATTATAATTTTTCTTCATTAGACTTAAAATTCAATTTTTTATAAATACATTGCGCAATACTTTGCTGCAAAGTTTACTATTCCGCTAATGCTACGTGATCTAGTCAAGGTAGCTTGTGCTAAGGAGAATTGACTCAAACATGTTCGTTCAACGCCTCAACTGCCCTCTGCCACACATCTCTTTCCTTTGCTCTAGTCGAACCTCCTAATTTCTGAAGTCACTGATAAGCCTTTTCAACCCAAATTGAATCATGAACAGTAAAATTAAAGAGAGAAGATTTTCTTTTCATGTAGCAGACACAATGTAAATGAATATATATAACAATTTAAGCCTAGTCGACATTGTATGGTGCAAAGATTTGATTTCATCAAAGCCCACTATCATCCCTTTAACAAAAAATGAGCAAATGAGCACGTGTTACGCATATGATAGTATAACTAAACCCGGCATGCACAATTTATTTAAATACACGACACATCTTCTACAGGTTTAAGTTTTTAGATTAAATGTTAACAAGCTTCAGAATTCACTGAAATGTAAGAGCGATTGTAACGTGCAAGTTTTGGGTAAATGTTCTCGTACATAATACTTGCCGCCAACGAAATTTACAACATGAACAACAAGAGATGCCATTCGATCTAAAGAATAAATCACCCCCATCTTCTCATTAGCTAACTTCCAATCTCCTCTGCAAGTATCCCATACAAACAAATACAGTGAAAAGAATATAAGTACCTACAAATTCAACAACGAAAAATCATGGCCAAAGTGTCCAATGCTCGACTCCAAGATGTCCAGTGAGGTCAATTACAGATATGGAAACAAGGTGGGTCATCGAGGATGTCTCAGCAAAGCAAAAGGGTTGCCAGGACAGCAATACTACTTAGGATCATGCTTGCAACAATTGTAGGCTGTCCATTTCGTGTGGTGGGACCTGGTGCCATAGAGCCATTGCCAGTGTTCGTATTTGGTGGCTTCTCCACAACGGGGGGTAGAGGTGGTTCAATCACGTCATTCTCTGACAGGACAGGGCCCGGAGCCTCGGCTGGTGGCAAATCTTGAGTAAGGGAAATAAGGTCGCCAGGTTGCACAGGGCTCATGTATGGTGGCAAATTTCTATACCCTAAACATCGATTCCCTGGGAATAGTACACAATAGCAAATACTATAAGCACTTGAAGTGATGAGAGGGTGTGTTAATGACATCCAATTAGGAGGGACTTTTCAGCTAAGAAACCAGAAAACAAAATGTCTCAGTCCATCTTCTCAAGTAATGAAGTCGGCTAAAAGTTGATCAGAAATGTGAATGAATGCATGCAAAGCTCAAGCCTAAGAGAGCAATTAGACGTGATCTTTAGGTGACATCAAATACATTTGAGTTCAAAAAACCTAAAGAATTGCAATGGATACTGACATACTGAAAAACTGGATAGGTGTGGCTTAGATTACTATTTCTATACTCCTAAGAGAACAGACTGCATAAATGAAAAAGGAAATAAATAAACACGTTTCCTAATAAACTTACTTCTATATTTAGCTGCTGTAGCTGGGAAGTCCGTTATGACACCATTAATTCCCGCGAGAGAAACATGTGTGTTGATCTCCACGTAAGCATCCGAGAAGAAATCCCATGGTTGAGACAAAAACTCATTTCTGAATTTTTCCACATAAACAGGGAATCCAAAGGCCTGGAACTTGGGGACCACATCCGTTTGCAAGGTGAGAAATGCCGCATCAGTAGGAAATATGGATCCTTTCGTGATGACTACAGAACTGGCGAACTTTTTGATCTCCAAAATTGTTGAGTTCGTAATGTCACGGATTTCCTCATCGACCACGTAAACAAGCTCATAATTGTGGCTATTCTTGAACTTATTCAAAACAGCACTATAACTAGATTTTACCATAATTTTCTTAGCTGTCTGATTATGATAACCAGCTTTGCTCAAAGCATCCAAAACTGCATCAATTACACCTAGGCCCTGTTTCTCAGCTAGGTAAGCAGCATTCTGTGAAAAGGGACCCAGAATGAGATGTGGTGATTTAAACCCAACAACAGATCAACCAAAATGTATGCAAGAACGAATAGTATGTCCAATCATGGTTTGAAGACTGGCAAATTGTATCCAGAACAGGCACTGGCTTTTACAAATGCAAGAGCAAGACACGTGGAATTAGGTTTTGATTTGAATTGACTCATCATCATGGCAATCCTTGGCCAAGGAGCATGTGGTCTCACACAAGATGTGTGGAGCATGCTGGTTTTACTTGATGTATTGCTAACCATTATACAAAACAGTGAACGTGTCAAGCATATTTTTTATTCTAAAACAAAATTAGTTTAAATAAAATTTTTAAGCTAAACATACTCACACTATCGAGCAATGAACTATTACAAGAAACAGTGAACAAGTTATGTAAAGATATTATTTATTCTAAAACTTGTTTACTAAGTATCGTGCAATTACAAGAAACAGCAAACACGAGCATATAGTATAGGTCTACACCATGGTGTAGAACCTAATAAAGAGATACTAAAGCAACTGACTATTGGAAGGACATACAGTATTAGATGTGTTTCTGAATGACACTCTTCTCCTCGACAAGAACAACAGAGCTGAGACTGACATTATGATAGTATTTATTGTTTCTTCTGTCATCAATTTTCTACACAGATAATAGTTCTCGTATTGTAGCAAAAAATTCGTGAAATCAAATGGTAGTAAAATTTCTCATTGGAAAATGAATAAAGCTTTATGAGGTTACGCTTTCTTATTTTCTTTCAGATAAACTTCTCTCTAACCATCCATTCATCTGCATTGAGATAGTCTCAATTTTTGTAAGTACATTTAGAGTCAGAAAACTTCGTTTATTGGAAATTAAGTTAAACATTTACAAGATCGTATTTCCTACATCTTTCTTACTTCCAACCTGTAGCTAGTTAAGAATTTTCAGACCTAGTATCATACGGGCGAGGTGATTCTGCACAATCAAGTATTTGATGGGCATGCACATGCATTATTTACAAGATTCTGTTTTTCAAAAATAAGAATCCAGACCACTTGCATTGAGTAAACTCACCTCTATACTGATTAAGATACCGGAGACTGAAGATGCATTACTAGCAAGGCTCAAAAAATCAGACAACTGCATAAAGTGCCCATGATCTCTGGCTTCTGGATTTCGATAAAGCGTCGAATTTACATATGGATTGTTTATTGCAGCTGCAATGAAAACAAATATATTACTACAATTTTAAATAACCATTCTTCAGATGCAGCTAACATTTCTGGAATGAAAAATGCACCAGGATATGCTAGAGAAGACGTCAAGTTAGATAGCGAATAAAGAAATCTGAAAATAAGTAAGAGAAGAAAAATGCAAAATTAAGGAGTGCAATAGTCTTGATGTAAGTTGAAATTTAAAGTATATATACTAGTGTATACAGAAGCTCTGCCAGAGACCTATTCCATGTACGTAGGATGCCTTGAAAAGATCATCATTTTCAAAATTACGAGGTAGTCAACCTAAACCCAATCTGAGTTGGACAGGCCAGAAGTTGTTCATTTTTCAATTTTTGATGTCAATCCATCCATTCACTAGTCCATGTATACATTTTTGCTAAAAAGAACAGCCAAACTTTTCATCTACACATAATTTTGAATAAGTGAATGTCAAGTTAGGAGAGTCATAGTACAGATGAAAAGTTTTTTCTTACGCTTCAAGGTGCTAATTTGGCTCCACGTGAGATTATAGGCATATATTCCACTGTCTACGTTAAGATCTGGATTACTTGTGGCCAGGTTGCTGAAGTCTGTTTCATCAACATTAGTTCTATCTCTGAGGTTGATAGATCCCAAGCAAAAAGCTATCCCATCGTTTGTCATTTGAACAGGACAATCAAGAACATCTACACCATCTGATATAGCTTTACTATATGCCTTGTCAGTACAGCCAGGATAGCTGCCACTTGCTCCTTCCGACGAGATAACCAAAAGCTTTACTGAATCAAACAGAGAGCAAAAGAATCCGTTAAGCTTTACAGCTCAAAAGGTTGCAAATATATAGTATTCGAAGAAATTTAAAGAGCAAGTGAAACTAAAGAAAATAATATCCAAACTTCAAAACAGGGGAAGTGCAGATGTTAATGCTTACCTTGTTCTTTTGCATTTTTGCCCATGTGTGAGAAGCAATCTGCAACACGAAAAAAAAAAAAATTAGATGTTGGAAGATATACATCCAGAGTCAACGCACCATGTCTTTATAAAAATTAGCTAGTGAAAACGGAACATTCTAATTGCCACACACAAAAAAAATCCGGATATTGATGATTCCTCCATTCAGTTTGGATATGATAATTGAACTAATGAAGGCACGTGATGCAAACACTGTCAGGAACCAGTTTTCAAGGGTAAATTAAAATTGTCGGTGCAGAAAAAAAAAATTATTACTTCTAAACTGGATTGCATGACAATGTCATCAGAATATACATAATTCCTACTCTTCAGCATTACTATTTCCAAATGTTAGGTTCTATAGATACACCGTCGAAGCATATTCCCGTCGACAAGCTCTCTGAACTTGGTTATCAGTTTACATTTTCATGACAGTGATACATATCAAAGATGAGACCAACAATTTCCATCACCCAGCCAGGCTGCATGTTTATAAAGAGAAACTCCAGGTTGAATAGAACTACAAACCTCACAAACATTTTGAAGTTTCCAAAATCAAGTCCATGCCACCTTGTTGCACATTCTCATTCACACTTCCAAAGAAAAAAGGTCAAATAGTCTTGTAGCTTACCTACGGCTTCAGATGCAGTTATTGGGAAGTCAGAGAGTACACCATCAACAGAAAAGTCGCCGTTGTCAATGTAGTTGAGATACTCAGCAACAGGGTCATAGCTGTAGTTATAGGGTAATTCTGCATCGTTTACAAAATCTGATGCAAACACTTCTAGACCAGCTTTATGAGCATCCGAAACAACAGAATTATGAGGCTGCAAATATAGACTGTTGTCTACAGGCCAGATATAATATTTAGGAACAAGAATTCCTGAGGCAAATGTTTTGATAAATGTAAGATTCGTCAAAAGTGAACCATATGTTTGGTTGGTTGAAAGCTCCATATCATCACGTCCCAGAAACCGAAATATGAGTTTTGTCGGGCTTGTTCTGAATCGTGCGATGATACTGCTCAAGAACTTCAACTCTGGTGATGAAATATAATTAACAACCACTGTTTTAGACAAAGAAATAATGAAGGATCTCATGGTCAGATTATGTTGGCTGAAGAAGGCATCATACTGCAAAGCATATACAAAAATACGGTTCGTTACAAATCATCATATTATCGGGTACAAATTTTGAATATGATCAAGAATGATTTGATACATGTACCTGAACATTCAACCACAAGCCTGGCGGTTTTGCCAGGTCAACAACAGATTCAACAGTAAGAATAGGCTGTCGAATGCCGTCAAAATAAGGCGCCCGAGAGTAGATTCTCTGTTTCACTGTCTCCAGTATTTATAGTCAGCAAGCATGCAAGCAATAACTCAGTATCTTATAACTTCAGCACAATAACAAACAATAATTAACTACTTTGAGTTACCAACTATATGGACCATTCACTAAGACAATTCAACCACTAGCCAAAGTAGACAAATTTGTTTTGTATTGTGAGAAGCAAAAATGTACTGGAAGCTATAAAAAATTAATGGAAGATTCAATTGGTTTATGAAAATGTTTGAAGAAAAAACAGCCAATTACTGTTATTTTTGCAAATTATCCATTACTCCAAGCATGGCCCTTGAAAGATTCAATGACACACGCAAGTTAGCAAGCATTAAGATGTAACGATAGAATAATGTATACTATGACGAGACCCATAAACTGAACTTACGATTGACAAGTGCTAGGTCTTCAAGGGTAAAATCAACAGAAAACCATCCTTGCGTAGGAACCCCATTCACGGGGTAGGTTTTTCCCCTCTTCTTGAAAATATTATCAATGTTAGAACTATTTTCAAGCCTAAGATCTGGAAAGCAGATTCCAACTCCATCTTTCGTAAGTTGAACGTCACACCATACAACCACATTGGGTAAGCCAACCTGCACTGCTAGTTGATAGGCATATGGACCAGAATCGGGAAACATGCCTGAAAATCCACCTCTAGCTATGACTAAAGGCGAGTGTCCTGCAGAAAGTAACCAGAAAAAAAATCTTGGAAACCATATTATGATAAGGAAGCTAAGGTAGTCGCTGAGATGAAAGACTTGAAGGGACACGGAATTATAAAATTCAGTTGTTTTGCCTTAAGGTGAAAACAGAACTCTATATAAAAGAACTTTACATAGAAAAAATAAATCTCCAAAGCTTCATCAATGGGTCTCAGAATTCAATGTGATAAACGGACTGCATATTAAGCCTTTGTTTGGGTTTCATTTGTGTAAGGAATTCTTAAAGAAGAATTGGACAAC
>CAIGRH010136733.1:0-12868 GCA_903798295.1 Fraxinus nigra | reverse complement strand
TTATATTTAAATTTTAGACCTTATATGATTTTTTATTTTTTTTCAAAATATATTTTTCTCTATTCTTTTCAACCACATATTTTTCAATAAAAAAAATATTACATTCAAATTCTAAATTTGTCTTTATTTTTAACCACACATTCTCTATCAAATTACTATTCCAAAATGCATTTTTTTTTTGCAAAAAATGGACATTAAACAGGGCTCTTAATGTTTTATTGCTGCCAACGGTCGACGATCAACGGCTGCCCGTGTTGCCTCAAAATGTTGTATCCGCCCCTATTGGCTAGTCCACGCAGTGGTCATCATATTATTTATCATTATGCAGATTTAGTTCTCTTTTCGGAAAGGGAAAAGAAGTAAAATATGTGCATATATCTCAACTGTTCTATATACATAATGTATATAAACGTATAAAAATAGGCAAAATGGTGCACCTGCTTAGTCTATTTCCTGGCTATATTTATTTGGGATGCCTTGAAGAATTTTCTCAATTTTTTAAAATAACAAATTACAACATATATTAGAACCAGAATTTAGTTGAAAATTAGTTTTGTTAAATTTACTGAATTTGAAGGCAGAGATTTTGAACAGTTCTGCAACATTTAATTGGTTTATTGACCTTCACATATTATGAGAATATAAATGCATGGATGCAGGATATGAGAAACTTTAAATCTCTCTGTGCAGAATATTTGGCGGAAATGATGAGTGAGAAAAATCAACTAAGGTTTCTACCGTATAAGATAATTGACATTTATCTACTTGGATATAAGAGTATTAAAGAATCAATTTCATATCCTGATTGTCTTCATGTGAGTTCAACTAGAGACTTCATTTATTTCAAAGTTCATCTTTTTCTTTTCATTTAATATGCATTTGGGATTATATTTTGTTGATGCGCTTGGCATGATTATCAAATTGAGTATATATGAAAGAATTACTGAGCCCTTGTTTGCTACAGATTCTTTAAAACTCATTTTTGACCACCCATTCTCCCACTAAACTAATTTTGCAAGTGAATCAATAACTTCTCTATACCTTTTAACCCCACATTCCCCATAAAAGAGTGATCACTTTTCACAAAATATATTTTTAAAAAATCTACATCAAACAGGTGCTAAATATTGCTCTATTTGTGTCCATGAACTGCTCCTCAAACTCCTCAGGGAATGTGGTCCGAGGATTTTCTAGTTCATGTTTCATGTTTTTATTCAGACTTTGGTCTTTGTCTCTTGATGGGAAAACTGATATCGTTTATTTATCAGTGCTGTTCATAAAAAGCTTTGTGTCATATGAATGAAATACATCTCCTTCTGTGACAAGTTATTGACTGTATCGTTCGTACCGAAAGATTGAGCTCACTTGCATTTGATCTTTGACTAACAATCTTGTATAGAAAAAGATAGTACAGTATAATCTGGTTCATGTAAAAATGTTTATCAAAAATATTTTATCACATGACAGGATGTGGCTTTCCCAGTTAACGAGGTTGGTGGCGGCCACCTTACTTCTTCAGTGCTGTCTATCTATCTTCCTGTCTCTAAAATTTAAGATAATATAGAATCCATTAACATTCTACATTGAGCTACTCTGCATTGGTGAGATTGTATAAACTAATGAGGACCAGACTTCGGAGCCTGAATTTATTATGGGGCCTTCTATGGAAAAATTCACTAATGCCTATCCTAGCCAAGATGCACAGCAAGCTGTGGGGCTAAACCCATAGCAACTGCAAGGCAGAAATTAACATTTAAAGACTTCCGCCAAAATATTCTTTAAAAAAAAAAACGATCCTCTAAAAGGGGAATGTTAATTATCGGAAATAGATGCACTAATTGACCTATGTCGAGACTCATATGATCAGTTTAGTAGAATCAGTGTAGAGTAGTTTTCAATTCCCTTTGGCATGCACAAATGCCAACCTGATCTTAGTTTCTCTTTTGGCATGTGAAGTTCAAAAAAATTGACACATTGGAGGAGGAACCAAATTAATATATGTCCCGTGCTCTTTCCTATTGAATTTTTCTTTTCCCGTCTTCTACTCTTTTTTAGTTGCAGTTGCAGTTGCAGTATGCCTCCTTTATTGTGCATGGAGAGAGTATTTTTTTACTAATGTTCAATATTTATTCCACTTGATGTTGCAAATTTGGTGACTTCAGATATAGGGCAGTGACTAGTGCATATTACAGAGGTGCAATGGGGGCGATGCTGGTCTATGACATTACGAAGCGTCAATCATTTGATCACGTGGCTAGGTGGTTGGATGAGTTGCGAAGTCATGCTGACAAGAATATCGTTATCATGCTTATAGGCAACAAATCTGATCTGGGAACCCTTCGAGCTGTACCTGTGGAAGATGCTAAAGAGTTTGCCCAGATGGAGAACCTATTCTTTATGGAAACATCAGCCCTTGAGGCAACCAATGTGGAACCTGCTTTCCTAAATATCCTGACTGAGATTTATCGCGTTGTCAGCAAGAAAGCCCTTGTGGCCAATGAGGAAGCAGAATCTGGAGGAAATTCATCTCTTCTGAAAGGAACCAAGATCGTTGTTCCTGGCCAGGAGCCGGTACCAGCAGAAAGAAAGTCCAGCTGTTGTGGATATTCATAGGCCCAATTCTTTACTCTTGGAGTGTGTACTGTTGTATTTGTTCTATCTGCTGGCATATCTGACATACGAGGTACATTTCCCTTTTTGTTACAATTAGATTGTCCATCCACAACATGGACATCGGGACCGATTAAAACTTGAAAAGAAGTGATTTTGGTGATATATGTTGTGCGAAGTTATTTCGTTTCGGTGTGACTCATTCCCTGCCTCAATGACACGGAAAAAATTGAAACCAAAATATAAATATCGGGAAAATTTTATAATTCTGATCTACATTAAGGTATCGTCATGTGACTTTATTATCTAATCATAGGATCCTGTATCAATTTCAAAATCAACAGAATGTGATTGAGTAGTTAGCTCTGGTGCAAGTAAAAGCACTGGGTGCATCGTCAAAAGGATAGCTACACGCGGGGCGGTTTGGCAAGCTTGTTTGAAAATTTGAGAATAATTTGTAGGCTTGCATGTGTGGACTATTCAATTCTCTAGTGCAACAGTATTGGGTTGGGGTTGATTGAAAGCGAGGCAGGCACAGACACGCACTGTCGCCTTATTCCCTCAGGCCACTGCCAATTCTGGAGGGCATGCTCTATTCAAATCTGATACGCAGTTTACTGCATTACAATTTCTGGTCCCTTCTGAAGGGACGATGGAAATTGGCAGGTTATATTGATCCGCAAGGCTGACATCGTAAAAATCTTGTGGGCTGTTGAGGGTGAACTCCGCTAGTGACACTGGTGGCGTACTACCAGCACCGTTACACTGCACAATGCCACTACAGTCACCGGACGTTCAGCTTCTCTTGCTGGATTGATCAAAAGTGCATCCATTACGAGACCAGAAGCCCGACCACTCTGCTCTGCAGGTGCATCGACAGTGGTGGTTTCAGCTGGTCCAGGCTGGAAGCCATCATTAATCAGTAGAGGTTTTCCATCTGATAAAGTAGCTGGCCATATAGTATCTGGACATTTGTTTTGCAATTTGAAAACTGCAGCGTTTGGTCCTGGAAAAGATAAAAATCTTCACAGTTAGTACATTAAAAGCAGAAGATTTCGATTCAGTACTATAAGCCCCCTGTTTTGTTTAGCTAAAAATCTGATTTTTAATAAATTGTGATAAAAGTTGATAAAATGTGGTTAAAAAATTGATAAAAGTTCTCCCACTCTCTAAGAAATGTATGATTGAAATTGAGTAGGAGAATGAATGAGTTTTAGAAAATGGAATTCCAAAGTAGGACAACAGAGAGGTGCCAGAATAATGCCATAACCAAATGTGAAGTAGGCCAATTAATAATTTCAAAGAGGCAGAGGATCTATATATGCACACGTCTGAATTTATGATTTTAATAAAATCCGATATTTTCTTAGATTTTTCTATAATAAGTGAAGATTATATGCAATCTTAACGAGACTTCACTAGTCGAGGCAATCACAGTAAAGATCACAACTGGCCATATTTGGTAGGCGATTATAATCGAGATTTTAATTATAATTAAATAAAAATGAGTGATGAATAAGTAAATAATACTTGTAAGTATGAATATTTAAATGAACTAAGTTTTACAAAAAGCGTGTATAAATTAAATACCTAAACAAGTGCGAATCGTGACAATATAATCAAGTACAGAAAAATCTATTCCATTTCTAAAATGAATTCAATATTATTTACTATTTGAGTATAAATATTTTATGGTGTAAATTTTGTTTTATGGTGCTTGGTGAATGAAAAACTGAAGCTCAATGTGCACCTATTGGAGTTGAAAACTATTGAAGGGAAAGTTAATGAAGCTTGTCCAACATTGGATAAAGGACAAGGCACACTTGTTTCTTTATATTGCCACATTTTATGAAGGTATAAGCTTGTGTAGCATGAATGCTCTCTTGCACGGGTACAAATCACAAACTCGATTAACACCTCGAGTCATTAGCGGGTGCAAATCAAGAGCATCGAGCCGATGCTTAGGCCCTTAGTAGGCCAACATTTTGCATATTGTCCCAATATTTTTCCTATTTATTTCCTACCCTTTCTAGCTTATGTTAAAGCTCCGGTGCTTTTAACTGCTGTGGTTAAATATCCTATGTTAATGGCTTGTAGCAGCCTTGTTTATGGAGGAAATTAGATCGCTCATAACGAAACCTATCACAGAAGCCTTGTCTATAGATTCATTTCTTTCAGTTTAATGCCCTGATGAAAACCGTGTGCTCTTTCTTTCTCCTTTCTGAGTTCTTAGTGTCCTTGTTCGAGATTTGACGATAACGTTCAATTTTTCGGTGTAGAAGCTTGTTGCTAAGACCACTAGTTCGGATGTTGTACCCTAGAATGCAGATAAAGTGAATAATTTGAGGAAATAAAGTGAATTCTTTATTTAGAAGGGGCAACCATATACAAATCTAATAACTCAGCTGTGAAAAAAAATAAAAAATGAAAGCAACTTTTGTATGGGCATTCAAAATTTTAGAGTATTTCATTTTTAGGTCTGCTATTCAAACCCCAACATTTTATATATGGGTTGTTAGTTTATTTAGTTGATTGATTATTCAATAAAATATGTCAAATTTTCGGTGTTCTTAAAAAAATCATAAAAATAATTGGATTTTAAACTTCTAGGTATTCACATAAATTACATAATCAAAAAATATTGATATGCATTTCAATTTTTCTTTTTCCTACCAGCAGATCCTTGTCACGATACCGTCAAGAAAACGGAATGTATTTTATGTTGCTATGGACGAATTAATATGGAGTTATAAGATGGTACAATGATTTAATTTGACATGTTGGCACCATTAGACGATGTTGACCTCTAAAAATGGTTCCAACACGTGGTTAATAGAATAAGTCTTGACGTGAGATCCTTCCTGCACATGGTATCATGTCGTTAGTCACTCGTGACCTTTCTCGATAAGGGTAGGAGCGGCCGCAAGCACTCCGACAGTCAAATCAATATTTCAATCAACTGGAAAGTGGTGTCCGACGGTGAAGTGGTCACCAGGACGTGGTTGAGAATGTCTGTAAATATAGTGCAAGGCTTTTTATAGTTAAGAAGATTAGAATGCCAAGATAAGAAAGTTGGGAACCCCCTCCTTACCATAATGAGGGGGTATTTATACTAGAGAAGGGAAAGAAGAACCGTTGAATGGAGGGACACGTGGTTTTAGATTCTGGATAAGCCATTTTCTCGTAGATGTCAATCTATCAATCCATAGGTTGGCGGACATTAAATGATTTCTGTCTTTCTGACATGGCAGTTGAGCTGACCGTTTGTAGTCTGCCACACATCCCATCATTTAGTGAGGGATTTGACTGGAGGGATCTCTTAAAAGATCTTGGTAGAGGTGTGGCGAGGTGGACTGTGAATGGTAGTGAACGTAGAGTGTGTGCCTTTACATCCACTGGGGGTGGTGGATGAGTTCGGATCTTCAGGGGACGCTATGGTTTGAGTTCGGTAATAAGGAATCAACTTGTCTCATAAGGATTCAGTTTGTCTGCCACGTTGGCATCACCATATGAGTTCGGTTGCCACGTGGGCAGGACTGAATCAGTCCGACCACATGGCGAGCGAGAATGGATGATGTGGGGGCCTATAAAGAGGCTGTAACAGACGACGATGCATGATATTAGAGAATATAGAGGCCCCCTCCATTTTAGCCCCTGTTTGATTCCTTTTAAAATATAACTCTTTAATTTCATACTCATTTTTAACTACACATTTACATAATAAAATATTTTGCTACTTTTTAATTTTAACCACACATTTTTCATTATTCAAAACTCTATTTTTTCAAACGGTGGCTTAAAATGCCGGCGATAGACTAGACTCACAGGCGGTTCGCAGAGGAATAAGACTATAGAGTTTCTTGATAGAATTTGTATGGTTGACGGGCTACTTGAATTCAAAGAGTTGCATGACCATAAACAAATCTAGTTAATTGCTATACGATTTATGGGACTAACTTGCTGACAACATATTAAAGTAATCGAGTTCGAGATGGTAAGACCCGAATCTGTTCTTGGCGTTCTTGTTTAACTACAAACGAACCTTGTATTAATGGATATCTCATTGTATTTTCAGGTTGAGGATGTAATTCAGGACATTAAATTTTACTCGTGCCTGATTCTGTATCGGAGGCACGTCAAAGGGCTATACAACTTCAAAAAACGGTTTTCGCAGTGTGTTGAAGTAGGCGCCATGGCTGGAACTGAGGGTGGTAGTTGTGACTTCCCATGACTCAACTCTCCAGTGTCTACTGCTTCAGTTAATGTCCATTTCAAGTATTTCTCAATGTCCAGAGAACGAATCGTGACCCTTATATCTGATTTAGATCAATGGACTTGGGTCCTCATATAAAAGGAGGAAACCTAGCTTAGCCATTCACTAACATTTTAATCTTTCCTTGTTTTCTCACTGTCTTGAGTCTTCTTTCTTCTCTCTCGGCTGCGATAATTCCTTTGTGAAATTCCGTGTTTTCTTTAATTCTTTGTGAATGAGTCTCTTTGCGGTTACATGTTTATGTTTCTTCTTCTTGAGAAGGAAGCAAGGCAACCGAATAATGTGTAGAATGTGGGTGAAACTGAGCTCAAAACTTCTTGTGTTCCTAAAATTGACGTGAAAACTTGCTTCTGTACTGATTTAAGCATGTTCGGTTTCATCTTTTTTGGTTGAAAACCAATTTTTATGGGTTAATTTGTAACATAAGAGATATAGATAAAGCACCATTTTCGGACAATGACGCTATCCAATTGAAAGATGTTTGATACCATGAATTAAATAGTGTTAAAGAGATGAACATGCTGAACCTTGTTTATCGTACTATTCTATCATATTTACTTACCAAAACTTTTATAGTAGGCAGTAAATTGAAGAGCTTAAGCGCACGTCTTATGGTACGCCTATATTTCTTATCTAATAGACGTTCTTTCACCATATAACATAATTGTACATAATGTTGTACATAATGATGATGTGTTAAAATGTAAGCGACAAAATTAATTGATTAATGAAATTTTGATTCAATTAAATCTTGTCACGTCATCTATTGATAAACCATTATGTAGATTATTATGAGCATATAGCACAACCCGTTTTGTTTTCATGTTTGCCCCAAAAGTAGTGGCCAAGAACCTTTGTGATTTCACTACTATTAAAGGTAAACATCATATTGATCAATAACCAACATGTCAAGATTTGGATTATTCTCTTAATAAGATTATTTTTTTAGGATCCAATATGGTATTAGAGTTTATTAAACTCAAACAATGAGCAAATCGACTAGTTTAAAATTCAAAACAGCGCAACCAAATTCTAAGATGAGTTACCCATCTTAACAAGCTTGACATTTTAAGAGAGAACTGAAATATTGGTAGTTAACTTGAAATTAAAAATTTTATTTAATCCGTGTTTGGTACATGTACCGATTTTTTAGGACTTATTTTTTTAAAATTCATTTTCAAAAATACATTCTTCCAATAAAATAATTTTTCAAATGAATTTATAAATTGTCCCTACTTTTTAACCACACTCCAAAAATTCACTTTGCACATTTATTTTCAAAAAATATAACATCAAACGTGCCCTCAATATGAATTACTATTAAGACCTAAGTTTCATCTTAAAAAATCAATTTTAATAAGATGAATAACTCGTACCCTTATAATTTGGTTTATGTTTACATCTTTAGGTGTTGTGAGATTTTATCACCTTGACAATTACAACAATCCTTAACAAAAACTGAAATATTATTCAATTATTTAGTACATGTTTCTGTGCAAACATAATTTCAACAGAATGTGATCAAGTAATTAGCTCCAGTGCATGTAAAAGTACTGGTTGCATCATCATATGGATAGCTGTATGATGTTGGGCAAGCTTTTTTGAATACTTGTGAATAATTTGAAGGCTTGCATACCTGTGGATTATTGTATTCTCCACTGCAACAATATTGTGGTTCATTGAAGGCAAGACAGGCACTTTTACATGCCACCGTCGCGCCATTCCCTCCGGCCACCACCAAATCTTGAGGGCATGCCTTGTTCAAATCCGATAGGCATTTTACTTCACTACAATTTCCTGATCCCCCCGAAGGGATGATGGAAATTGGCATGTTATATCCATCGACAAGGCTGACGTCGTAAAAATCTTGTGGGCTATCGAGTGTGAACTCGGCTAGTGACACTGGTGGCGTACCACCGGCACCATTGCATTGTAAAACGTTGCCACAGTCACCGGTGGTGCAGTTTCCCTTGCCGGATTGGTCGAATGTGCATCCACTACGAGCCCAGAAGCGGCCTGACCACCCCTTAGGTGCGTCGATTGTGGTGGATTCGGCCGGTCCGAGCTGGAAGCCGCCATTCTTTAGTAGAGGTTGTCCACTTCCCGATAAAGTCCCCGGCCATATAGTGTCTTGACAATTGTTTTGAAATGTGAAAACTGCGGCATTTGTTCCTGGAAAAGATAGACAACATGCAATTGATAAGTATAAAATAAATAGAAGATTAATTCTATTTTACCCTAAGAAGAATAATACGTTCAATAAAATGAAAAACAAACCTAAGAATGTCCAAACTAGGACAAAGGAAATTAGATGCCATAATAATTCCATGATTAATTCTTAATCAAATGTGAAGTAGAATGAACTATTTCAGAGAGGTGGAGGATCTATATATATGTGTGGATAACAGGATTACAATTTTAATTTTTTTATATTTTTTGGTTGCTTTTACTTGTGTGGACTTCCATGGTTTGATAAAGCAGTGAAAATGACTCATCAAATAGGTTTTGTCAAGTGGCTGTGAGACGTTTTGCTTAAAGGGATTTTAGCATTCTTTTTTACCTCGAAACCTTAAAAAAATTTGAGTTGACAGTAAAAATTTAGAAGAGTTTTTCTGTAGGTAGAGGGTGAGGGCAGAACCCTCACTGACAACTCACATAGAGGCGGGACCCACCTCAATAAAAAGATAAGAAAATTACCCACCCACCCCCCATGTGAGTTGTCGGTGGGGGTGCTATGAACCCACGTCATGTACATGCAGAACAATTCAACTTAGAATAGTATGTATTAAAACTTTCAAGCAATAGCAGTAAATTGAAGTTCAATGACTTAATTACAATTAGCGTGAAAATTGAATGACTGGCACCAGAATCCACTATGGGATTGCCACATATGCAGCCATCTCAACAAGTATGGGTGAATCGGTTTCTAATAAAACCACCGGATAGTTGAATTAGGAGACGACCGCCACCGACCAATTTATCAGTAACAATCAAATAAAATTACAGACTATGAAGGGTAGAACCGCTACCTGATCTATAAATAAACAAATGTACAAAAATATAATTTACAAGTATCTTGTGACATCCCTATATTCATAAAATGAAATTTTCTCCTAATCTACATCTTCAAAAATCACCTTGAAGATGGTGCATTAAAGAAGGTTAGAAGTTCTTCACTTGATTCATGATTATAGAGCATGTTTAATTGTGGTTAAAATAAGTGATTTATTTTATCAAACATAAATCTTAATTTCCCTTTTTCCTTTTTTAAGGTAACTTTTAAGATTCGTCAAATACGTATAACTCATGTTGAAAAGCAAGTGCATATGTTCAATTCTGGACATACATTGTGATTGTTTTTTAGACAACATTGATGTTGGCCTAAAGTAAAAAATTTCTATGTTGCATGCCATAGGAAGCGATAAAAGAAGAGTAGGATTTGTAATCCTTTCGGATTGAAAAAAAAAAGGCCTAACTTAATATTTTCTTACTAAAAATGACAAAATATGCCAAATTACTTTCAACATGGCATGTCCATTTTCCTTGAACACATAGAGACTTGTATGAAAATAGTTTGTTTTCATGTGCTATGTCTTTTAGTTTGTATTCACTCAATAAATTTAAAAAAAAATATTGGACGATAAAGTAGAATATTGACTTGATAAATGGGTGGGCTAAAACTTGAACAATATCTTTTCCGTATGTAAAACCAAGTCATTGAGAAAAAAATTAGGCAAGATGGTTCGATAAAATTCATTTTTTATAGTCTTTCCTTCCAAACTTTAAATGAACCAACCTTTCATTATTTGAATTTGTTGAATCGCCTTGTTTAAATAGTTAAAGATATTGAAAGAACGAACTTATTTTAGTTAAATTATGTTTACTTAATGCATTTTTTCACCTTTCTCTCATTTTTATCAAGACCTCTCTCTCTCCATACTTAAAAGCTAAGGGCAAAATTTTGCATTAGAGAAATTGAAACTCTAGCTTTCATTACGTTTGATAATTTATTCAAGATTAAAGAGAGTGGGTTTTAATTTCAAGACAAAAATTACAAACACGGGAAAGTGCCCTCGTCGCGACTTTTTTCAATAAAATAAATAAATTTTGTACATAACTATTTACATAATATTTTATATAATAATGATGTGTCAAAATATAAACGGAGAAGTTATTTGATTGATAAGATTTTGATCAATCAAATCTCGCTACATTATTTGTTCGTAAACCATTATATAAGTTGTTATATACATATAGCACAACCGTTTCAATAATTACGAATCTTTTTTCTTATTATTTATTCTTCAAAACTTCCCTAGGATTTGTACTTGGAGAATTATATCCATTCTTAACTGTTCCACTTTCTGGTTTCATCTCATGTTCATCACATGAATTGCTATAAGATTTTTGCTATTCTTACCGAGGGTTGACAACCCCCTGACCGGACCCTCACAACACCTTTTAAAAAAAAGGTGGACCCCCCACTATTGTGAGGGGCCGGACAACCCCTGGTAAGAATAGCACGTCTCTTGCTATAAATGTGTTCTCTTAGTTTTGACTTTCACAATCTCAGGCTACCTCTTAAAGAAGTGGATAATAAAATTAACAGCGATCCACCTAGTGCAATAGGAGATGGAGTAAAAAAAACACTTGTTAGGACTTTGGAAATAATGAAGAAAACCATTGGAATTCAAGTTTGAATCTCAATGGAAACAAATGGGGGTAAATTTCTTCTACGGTGACTTTCTCATTAAAAACACGCATTTCAATTCAATCTAAAAATATTGTCATAACCATTAATTTACTATTTTTTTTTCTCGAGTGCCACATAGACATTACGAGGAAGATTAGTTCAAGTTTGATCATCAACTAATCGATTCTATTAGTTTGAGAGACAGTATGTGATTGACAGTTCTCTTTTCGCAACAAATTGTGAATTAAAAACCACGAAAAAGGCTATGAAAGAAGACATGAGAGATTGCAAACTTACAAAAAAAAATGTAGGATGTTGCAAATAGATATTTACAATGAAATATAAAGCATATGGCATTTTTGACAAGTAAAAGGCAAGACTTGTGGCCAAATGATATAGTATGTTTGGGAGACCTTTTTGGAAGCTCAAAAGTACTTTTAGAATATCAAAAGTACTTCTATAGTTGTTTGGGGTCCAAAGAAGTGCTTATTGAAAAAAAAAAAAAATGTTTGGCTTCAATTTGGAGATTTTATATAAAGATGAATTTTTTCTTACCCAGCCAATTGTAAATAATTTAAAGATTATTTGGAGCTCTCTAAGTTCAACTTTTATGGAAAGTTGAAATCAAATTATGTTGCCAAATAGTCAATTTAATGTGCACAACACCTTTTTTTTGTTGACAACCAAACAATCATAAGCTTTTTATTAACAACTCTTTGAAAAAGTAATGGAATAACTGGTCTATAATCTACATAATACACACGCAAGCAGAAGATCAAACGTCTTTTCCTAAATTAGCTCCAAGAAAGAAAAGAGACAACATTATACACGAGAAAAATCCTTACATTAATTAAAGTACTAAGCTTCCAGGATTCGTATATGGTTTTTAATACAATTGACTGTTATATGATCGCTAGATACAGAAAACTAAATAAAGGCTCATTAGTAGCCATCCAATGCACGAAAAATCCACACATTAGTTAAAACACTATGTCACACCTGTTTCATGTCATTGTCACCTGTAAGAGCTAGCTAACTCTATTGTACAGACAGCGTTGACGTGATTTTGGCACCGGGAAATATATGAAAATAGCCTAAATAAATGGGCTATTTATTCATTTTGGCCTTTGATCATTCAAATGTAGCAAATTACCAAAAATACCCCTAATATAAAATTTACAACCAAGGTAATCATAATATAAAGAGGATAACAATTTAGTCCTAAAATATTTATTTTAATCTCAAAGTAATAATATTTTTTCAAAACCAACTAAACTATGACTAATAATTAT
>CAIGRH010136725.1:0-16009 GCA_903798295.1 Fraxinus nigra | reverse complement strand
ACAACTTTATGCTAACTTCAAAAAATGTACATTTTGCATGGAAAATGTTATCTTTCTTGGATATGTTGTTAGAGCTAAGGGAATAAAAGTGGATGAAGATAAAATCAAAGCTATTAAGGAATAGCCTACACCTAGAAACATAACTGAGGTTAAGAGTTTCCATGGTTAGGCTAGTTTTTATAGGTGATTTATTAAAGACTTTAGCACACTTCTCACGCCGCTTACAGAAGTTGTTAAAAAGAGTGTAGGGTTTAAATGGGGCGTAGAACAAGAACTTGCATTAAAGCTATTAATGATAGGTTGTGTAAAATACTTGTTTTGGCATTACCTAACTTTGATAAAGCTTCTGAAATTGAACGTGATGCATCGAGAATAGGTATTGGTATGCAGGATGGAAGACATATCGCATACTTCAGTGAGAAACTGAGTGGGGGCAGCACTCAACTATCCTACATATGATAAGGATTTGTATACGCTTGTTCGAGCTTTGGAGACTAGGCAACATTATCTATGACCAAAAGAGTTTGTGATCCATACTGACCATGAATCTTTGAAGCATTTGAGGGGTGAAGGGAAGCTAAACAAGAGACATGCACGCTGGATGGAGTTCATTAAGACATTCTCATATATATCCGATACAAACAAGGTAAAGCGAATGTAGTAGTGGATGCATTGTCACGAAGGTATGTGCTTCTTACTTTTCTGAGTGCGAAATTGTTTGGATTTGAATATGTGAAGGATATGTATGCGAATGATGTTGATTTTTCTGATATATATGAGTCATGTAGTAAGGGGCTGTTGATACTTTAGGCATGACGATTATTTATTTTGGGAAAATAAATTGTGTGTTCCTAGAAGTTCAATGAGGGAGTTGTTGGTCAGAGAGTCACATAGTGAAGGTTTGATGGGTCATTTAGGGTCAAGAATACTTTAGAGATGTTGGGAGAACATTTTTATTGGCCTAAGATGAAAAATGATATAGAAATGATATGTAGTCGATGCATAACATGTAAACAAGCTAAATCCAAGGTTTTACCACAAAGGCTACATACACCATTACATGTGCTTAGTGAACCTTGTGTTGATATCTCTATGAATTTTGTTTTGAGTTTACCTAGGACTAAGAAATGACGTGATTCAATATTTGTGGTGGTAGATAGATTTAGTAAAATGACACACTTCATTTCTTGCCATAAGACTGATGATGCTACAAATATTGCAGACGTATTCTTTAAGGAAATAATACGTTTGTATAAGGTTCCTAAAAGTATTGTATCAGATAGGGACGTTAAATTCCTTAGTCATTTCTGAAGAATTTTGTGGAATAAGTAGGAACTAAGCTATTATTTTCTANTAGATTTAGTAAAATGACACACTTCATTTCTTGCCATAAGACTGATGATGCTACAAATATTGCAGACGTATTCTTTAAGGAAATAATACGTTTGTATAAGGTTCCTAAAAGTATTGTATCAGATAGGGACGTTAAATTCCTTAGTCATTTCTGAAGAATTTTGTGGAATAAGTAGGAACTAAGCTATTATTTTCTACAACTTGTCACCACAGACTGATGGAGATATCGAGGTAGTTAATAGGACTATGATCCAATTGCTACGTACTATGATTAATAAGAACTTGAAGAATTGGAAAGAATGTTTACCTTTCATTAAGTTTCCATACAATAGGGTCATACATTCTGCTACCTCATTTTCTCCATTTGAAATTGTTTATGGATTTAACCCACTAACACCATTGGATTTGATTCATTTGCCTATTAATGAACATGGTAGTTTAGATGGGAAAAAGAAGGCGGAAATGGTAAAGGCCTTACATGAGAAGGTAAAGTTCCAGATTGAGCAGAAGATTAAACACTATGTTTCTTAAGCAAACAAAGGGTGGAAGAGTGTTACATTTGAACCCGGTGATTGGGTTTGGCTACATTTGAGAAAAGAACGTTTTCTAGAACAATGAAAGTTAAAGTTGCAACCTCGGGGAGATGGTCCTTTTCAAGTTATTGAACAGATCAATGATAATGCTTACAAGCTAGATCTGCCTTGTGAGTATAATGTTTAAGCTATTTTTAATGTATTCGATCTTTCTCTGTTTGATGTAGGTTCCAATTCGAGGACAAATCCTTTCGAAGAGAGAGTGGATAATGTGATCAAATGTGTCGTTGCAATGAGGACAAGCCCATGAAAGGACCCGTTGATAGTTGCGGAAGGACCGATGACTCGATCGAGAGTAAAGCGAGTGAAAGAGGTGATAACATTGCTTGTTCAAGCTATGGTTGATGGTATGGTAATCATGACGAAGAAATGAGCAAGTTCTATGTTGGGGTCGAGGTTGGAAGTCCAATGAATCGTGTGGATCGAGGCAGAAGAAAGCGAGGCTGAAATTTATGCCTATGCGGCCGCATAGACATAACAGCCTTGCGGCCACATATGCCTCTACCGAAACTCAGAAGAGGCTTTTCATTTACTCCATGCGGCCGCAACCAACTATACCATGGGGCCGCATGGTATAAAAATTAGACGATTTTTTTCTTTTTCCGCGAATTTCCTTATTTTGTTAGAATTCTATTAGATTACGAACTTTTGCTATTTTGGCAAGTTAATTCCCTTTTTTACCTAGTCTCTAGGGTTTAGTATAAATATTTATTTCTATTCATTGTAAACATTATATTTCATTATTAATTGAGATTAGATCTTGTGAGGCTTTAAGCTTTCAACATTGTTCTTCATTGAGCAAACTTTGAACTTATCAAGAATCGAATTCTTGTGGCATTCAAACTACCGGGCTAGATTCATTACGTGTGTGATCAAGAGGTCAACATCTTGTTGGGAATTGTGTTGGTTGCTTGGTTCATAAATCTTAAGTCGAATCCAAAACCTAGATTAGTTAGCTTTCTTTGGTTGGTTCTAATCTCGTTGTAGGTTGTGTAGCTACTATTGCTACGTGGTTCTCATCACATCCATACAGTAAGCTCCAACCTTTGAAATTAAACAGCCGCCCACTCAGATTTGATATGCTTATTTGGGAAAGAATTCACTTCTGGCGATTATCTCAAACACTCTTACATAATCAGATGAAGATCAATTGTTGAGAGTGCTTCGGGATCACAAGATAGCAATATGATAGACTATCTTGCATATAAAAGGGATCAACCCTTTCTATGCACAAGATATTGACGAAAGAAGAATACAAAGCTTTGACTAAGCATCAGCGCATATTAAATCTGACTATGTAGGAAGTGGTAAGAAAAGAGGTATTAATACTTTTGGATACAAGGATTATTTCCCCATATCAGACATCCATTGGGTTAGTCTAGTAAAGATCGTGCCAAAGAAAAGGGAGAATCGTTGTAGTTCCAATGAAAATAACGAGCTCATTCCTACACACACAATCACAAGTTAGAGAGTTTGCATTGATTATTGCAAACTAAACAATGCCATGAGAAAGGATAACTTTTCCCTTCCTTTCATTGATCAGATATTGAAGAAGCTTGCTGGACATACTTACTACTACTTTCTAGATGGTTATTCGGGACACAACTAGATTCTTATAGCATCGGATGATCAGGAAAAGACTACCTTCACGTGTCCCTATGACACTTTTGCTTATAGGAGGATACCATTCGATTTATTCAATGCCCAACCACTTTTCAGTGTTGTATGATGCCTATTATCTCAAACATAGTGGGGAATATCATTGAGGTATTTATGAATGATTTCTCAATCTTTGGGAAGTCATTCAAAGAATGCCTTGAACATTTGGGAAAAGTGTTGCAGTGGTGTGAGGACACCAACCTTGTGCTAAATTGGAAAAATGTCATTTCATAGTTTAAGAAGGGATCGTGTTGGGGCATTTGATATTAGCAGGGGGTATTGAGTTGGAGAGAGCTAAAATAAATGTCATTGAGAAACAACCACCTCCAGTAATAGTGAAGGGAGTCAGAAGTTTCTTGGGTTACTTCAGGTTCTACTGCTGCTTCATCAATGACTTCTCCAAAATCTTGAAGTTGTTGTGTAATTTAGTGGAAAAAAGGGCCTCATTTCACTTTTCTAATGAGTGTTTGATTGCTTTCAAGACTCTAAACAAGTCGATTTCTGCTCTAGTTTTGGCTTCTCTAGATTGGGACTATCCGTTTAAGCTTATATGTGATGTAAGTGATCACGCAGTGTGGATAGTTCTGAGTCAACACAATGAGAAGATTCATATGTCATTCACTATGCCAGTAAGACTTTGGATGAGTCTCAGATGAATTATGCTACTGCGGTGAAGGAGCTTTTAGCAGTGGTATTCGCCTTTGACAAATTCAGGCCATATTTGATTGGGTCGAAGGAGGTTGTCTACACAAATCATGATGTCTTGAAGATGAGTAAGAAGGATGCAAAGTTGAGACTTATTCGATGGATACTCATGGTACAAGAGTTTGACTTGAAAATCAAAGATAAAAAGGAGAGCGGGAATATTGTTGCAGATTACCTATCTTACCTTAACTCACATGAGCCAGACCCTATAGAGGAGATCAATGAAGTTTTCTTAGATGAGATGTTCTTTCATATTATCACTATGCCATGGTATGGAGATTACGTGAACTATTTGGCTTGTTCTATCATCCCACCGAAATACTCGAGCCATCATAAGAAGAAATTCTTAAGTGACTAGAAACACTACTTTTAGGATGATCTATTTCTTTATAGAAGGGTTCCAGATCATATTATACTTTGTTGTATGCTGGAAGTAAAGCAGCAAAGTGTTGGAATATTGTCAGTCTGCACCATATGGAAGTCACTTCGCAGCAATCAAGACAGCAGCAAAGGTACTACAATCAGGTTTTTATTGGCCTACGCAGTTCAAGGATGCACATTATATGGTAAAAAATTGTAAGAAGTGCCAAATGATCGAAAACATCTCAAGAAGGAAAAAGATGCCCCTAAATTATATTTTGGAAGTTGAGATATTCGATGTTTAGGGAATTAACTTCATAGGACCGTTCCCTTCTTCCTACGATCAATGATACATATTGGTAGCAGTGGATTATGTGTCCAAGTGGGTAGAGGCTATGGCTTTGCCAACCAAAGATGATCGGGTGGTGACCCAGTTCCTTAAGAAGAACATTTTCATAGGATATGGCACCCCAATGGTGATTATTAATAATGGTGGGAAGCATTTTTGCAACCGACTATTTGCTTCATTATTGTCTAAGTATGAAGTAAAACACCATGTCTCAACTTCGTATCATCCTCAAACTAGTGTTCAGGTGGATATTTCCAACAAAGAGTTAAAGAATATCCTCGATGCTACAGTTAATGCATTACATCAAGATATGTACTTTGGGCATATGGAACAGTATTTAAGATTCCAATTGGCATGTCTCCATATAGGCTGGTATTTGGAAAGGCTTGTCATCTACCGGTTGAGCTAGAGAACAAGGCATATTGGGGAATACACTTGCTCAATTTCAATATGAGTGCAACATGAAAAAATATGGTTCTTCAACTTTATGAGCTCAATGAGTTTTGGTTGAATTCATATGAGAATGAAAAAATTTACAAGGAAAAGACCAAGAGATGGCACAATAACCATATAAGGGAGAAGGACTTTGAGGTTGGTTAGCTAGTGTTGATATTCAATTCACGCCTCAAACTCTTTCTAGGAAAGCTAAAGTCTAGGTGGTCGGGTTCCTTCACAGTGGTAGCCATGTTTCTACATGGTGTTGTGGAAGTGGTGTCTCGTGATTAGTAGATGAGGTTCAAAGTAAATGGGCAATGGTAGAAAGCTTATTGGGGAGGTGACTACTCTTGTGAGAAGACAACTGTGCTACTTAATAATGCAGACTAGCTTGAGTAACAAAGTCAAGCGCTTATTGAGAGGCAACCCAAGCCTCTTCCCTTTTATTTATTCAGGTTTGATGCATTAGATTATGATTTTTATTGGTTTGGTTTGTTAATGTAGATTAGGTACCATTCATCCATCACATTGTTCACAAGAATCTTGCATGTGTTCACATAAATCTCAATTGCGTTTGCATGAGTTTGGGAATGTTACAATTATAATTAGGTGATTGGGATTGAAAATCGCATTTTTCGAGGAAACATCGAGATTTTTAGAGCATTGAATAAAAAAGAGTATGCTAGTCGAAAAATTTGAATCTCGTGAAATTTTAAGCTTCATACCAATTTCACACCTTTCATACATCATTTGGAAGTGTTTATAGCATGTTGGAGTTAGAAATGAGTTTCAAACATTTTCTCGGGTTGACATACTTTACATCTTTAAAAACAATGTTGGCACGAGAACAAAATGAAGTTTGGGAAAGTCGATAAGGGTTAAATGAAAAAGAAAAAGAGAAAACAATTCTAGGGAGTTTTCCCCTACTGGTAAACCAAGAAGTACGCCCTAGTCCCACTCCTTTTCTTTCCATCTCACTTATAGTTTTTACCATCACCCTTATTCTTCCACACACATTCACTTGGGCATCAATCAATAGGGGCATTTTCACATTTCTATCCTTGGATTTATCACTTCCATCCATTAAGATATCAAGGTAATATCCCCTACCTCCTTCAAGTTTCAACCTTTTATGTGATTTTCATTGTAACTTTGGATTTTGTTGTTGATTGGGGTATCAAATTGATGGAACGTCTTAGGTAATGATTGAATTTAGTGATGCCATTGTGATTTTTGGGAGTTTCACACCCTTCATAGGCATTCTTGGAGTATGCTTACACTTCTTGCCCACCAAGTGTTCCTTAGAATGTCAGTATGGAGTATTTGTTTGAATTAGTGCACCAAACTTACCCAACACCCTTAGGTCACTTAGATAATCACTTCCACACACTTGCATTCATGTTTGAAATGCGTTTGGCATAAAATTGGAACATATAGTCATAAAATTGGGAGAGACGCAAACTTCAGCATGTGTCCTCTGCGTCGCTAAACTGTGGTTGCCTCTTGCAGATGCAACCCTGTATTATGTTTCCCTTGTGTTGTGCTTGCATCCTCCCATATTCGGCCATAATTATCCCTATGTTGTGCACTCTAGTTCTATCATGTAGGTCACTTTTATTTTACATTTAAACTAATTTCTTTTTTTTTACAGAATGCCACCAAAACGACAACGTGAGGCCTCTACATTCAAAGGAAAAGAAAAAACCATCACATCGGCACCACGACACGTACATGTGTTGATACGGTGGCATGAGACAATTCCTTAGTGCAGATTACAAAAGGCTCTATGATCAGGTATTACAGAGAAGGAAAATGTGACCAGAGAGGCAGGTTGTTCTGGGCAATTTCGAAGGTTATGAGATGTCTACTCTTATTGGTCGAGCATGGTGGGCAAGGGTGATAGAGAAACCACATTGGATATAACCATCTTTGATTTAAGAGTTTAACTGCAAGATCGACGATTGGGAATCTGAACATGAAAACTACAAAAGGATTAGGGACAAGTGGGTGATGTTCAACCCTAAGATGATTGATGAGTATTATGGTGTGATTCGGGACAACGTCGTCCTAGTACCTCTGGAGCAGGATATGGACCTGGTAGTTCAAATGCTTTACAGAGGACATGAAGGGGTAGAAGAAGAGTTTGAATATAATAAATTGACTGGTTCCTTGACAGTACTAATGAAATTCATATGGACGGATGGATGAGTTAATATCTAGGTTGATCGATTCTATGACATGATGAGAGGCATTTTACTATCAAACTTTTTGTTCATTGAGGACAATGCACATGTTAGGTTTGGGGGTGGCTGAGTGTGTTATATGATCATTGATTGTTGTATATATTTTACTGTGTTTGCGTTATTGTCGTATGTTTTTAGTAAAAAAAATCAAAATCACAAAAATATTTTCTTTTAAGCTTTTTATTTCTTTTGTTTGTTTGTTTAGGCAATGATGTATATATTAGAATTATGTGTTAGACTAAAAATTGTGGAGATATTACTTGTTGAGTTGGTTGATACTTGTTGATGTGAAACTTGATCTTTATTGCACACTATAGTAATGTTTCGCATTTTGAGTTAATGAATTGGTTCATATTTGGAGAAAATTTGAACATAGTTGATTAAATCATGAAAGAAAAGTCACGATCTTATACTTTCCCACGCCACTTATATGATAGTTTGGAAATTGTTAAACTAATATAGGGGGACATTGAGATGAATAGAGATTCCATACCTAAAATTTTGGTGTTGATTAACCAACAAGATGAGATTAGGCATAAGTTAGAGGTTTGATTTTTTAAAAACCTTGTTTTTTAAAGGGCATTGTACTAATCTTGACAAATAAAAAGATAAAATGGCTTAATCAATAAACTTCTCTTGGAGCCTTTTTTACTCTCGAGTAATCAAGCCTGCATGGGTCTTTAAAACCTAATGCCCTACGATCATCTAATTTGGGAGTCATCGGCTGACAGCTCACTAAAGGGGTCACTTAAATCGCTTAATGTAGAGAATTCATCACAAAAAGGGGTACACGAAATAGAAGACGCACCAAATACCAAGATTAAGTCCTAAACGAATATTTTAGAGGATTAGACTTTTGATAAAGGATTATTAGCTTAGTTAACTCTCGGAGGTCGAAGCAAACAAATATAGGAGAATTGTTGTTCCTTGAAATGTTAACTTGTATCTGTAAAACCTATCTGAACTAGAGAGGACAAAGATTAGAAATTAGCTGAACTTCGAATCAAGAGCACACCTTGAGAAAATAGAGTGAAAATTATAAGTTTGGAGTTGGGTATCTCTCGAGTGGAGTAAGGAAATATTAGACTATTAAGAGTTGAAATCTGAATTAATCATGAACTTGAATATGTGTACACACACACGTCGAGTTTGCATGGAACATGTAGAGACTGATTTGAATTATGTGATAATGAAGCTAATTTTTGTATTAACACAAAGATTCCAATCCTGAGACTTGGCTGGTTATCTCACCATTTGTTAAGTTAAACCACGATTTTGTTTGGGGACAAACAAATGTTCAAGTTTGGGGGTTCAAAACGTGGGTATTTGTTAATATTTGGATTGGAATATGGCTTGATTCGTTGTTTATTGTGTGTTTTAAGTTTATATCGATGAATATGATGGAACTGAAAAAAAAAAGAGCAAGAAAATGGCTTAATTGAAGCAAAAATAGGATCTGGGGATTAAAATGCAAATAATCAAAAGTAGGCTTGGAGCGAGGAATGAAGATTCAAGAGTGCAATGACTCAATTGGACAAGAAAAGAAGCGAAAGGACATGAGCGAATTGAAAATCAGGCGTGCTCGCGCGCCTTAGTTTGCGCTAGGCACGCACTTTACAATAGGGGAAAATCCAATTTTGTTTTGGCAACAATTCAAGGCAATCTTTTTAGCATCTTGTAAATTGAAAATTTCATCCAGAATGAAGGGAGCTGAATTTTGAGAGAAAATAGAGGGAATTTACATCGAAGAATGAAGAATTCATCGCTTGGATCCGGATTTGAAGGCTTTAATTGAAGACTTCCAAATTTTCTTCATATTTTAATGATTTGGGTGATGGGTTTCTTTTATTTTCTATGTAATTTTTTACATTAATATCCTAGGCTAAATTTCTTTGTATTGAATAGATGACAAAACTCTTTGATTCTTAGTTTTTAATTCAAGACTTTGTGTTTTAGTTTAATTCTTGTGTTGTTATTCCTTAAATATGTATAATTACATTGTTTTAATGCTTGCACACCATTAGAGCAATAAATTTCTTATTCGTAGTATTGAAAAGCTCACGGTAAGTAGAACATTGTTTATGGAACACATTGACAATAAACATTAGGAATATTATTTATGACGTGTGTGGTCAGTGTATCCTAAACTTCAATACATGTTGGGAATATGAATTCGGATTAGGAATATGATTGTTTCATGGTAAACATATATTTATTATATCTTGAAAAAGAATAGTAAATAAAAATGGAGTTATCGATCATCACAATTGCATGAATATAATTAATTAATAAATGTTAAGGATTGGAATTAAGAGTTGATTAGTGGAGTCAAAAATTCAATATACGTTCATCCACATTTGATTTAAAACTAGTTTTTATTGCTTCTGTAGTTATAAAACATAGTTAGATACAAACCAATTTCATCTTTAGTTACAATCACGAATTTAAATATATTGAATACACTAAAATTGAGTTTTATCCTCTGTGGGACGACAACTCTCTCATCAAGATTATTACTTATACAACACATACGCTACCGAGATTTTGACGAACAGAGGACTTAATATGTTAAGTTGAGACTTAATCAAATTCACATATAGATATAGTGAGTTAGCTCGACTAGATAGGTTTGATTTGAGTGCAAAAGTGGTAAATTGATTTAATTAGTGAATTCGACCAAGCAAATTAACTTTAAGAATTTAACTTGAGAGATAGTATTAAAGTTAATAACTAAGGTGAAGTTGTGATTTGCAGTACTTTAACCTCAATCCAAAGAACACATGGTCGTTTACTTGCTTTTATTATCCATGGTTAGTAGTAGTTTTAATCAAAATACTGACATCAGTGTTTGCTTTATTGAAGTATGAGTTAGGAATAATTACATTAATTATTCGATAGATAGTTTAATTGACTTGTACTCTAAAATTGTACGTGATGCTACCAAAAATTGCACCTGCTGATTTCCCGAGCTTGACTACTGAGAACGAGCACGAACGAGATCTTTCAGTACCTGAAACAAAGGCGCTGAGGTTTGGTCTCGCCACCCCTCCGATGCTTAAGTCAGAGAGAGAATACATATGCTGGAAAATATATGTAAAAGCGTACCTCAATAACGAATGAGAATGATGTATTTATAGGGGGAGGTAGTGGAGTTTTAGTAGGATTCATCACCTTGTTTTTAGGTATTATGTGTTGGGATATGAATAGGCATCTTGTCTTATCCTTTCAGTGGTATTATTAAGGATAGACTTCTTGTTGACTTGGAACTCTTAAGAAACAGCAATTGGATAGGGTTATGATACCTTTCTGAAAGAGGATCGGTGGCTAAGTAAGTTTCTCGAGCACTACTACCCTGAGAAGTGCTGACGTATTTTTTGAGGCAATCCTTGAAGTATGTCCTCGAGATGTCTCGAGGACTATCTATGCCTCAAGGACTAAGGCTTTTTAGTTGAGAATTGGGGCACATTGGAAGTCCTCGTGCTTGTGCATCCATAAATGGCACTATCACTGGCCCCCGTGCATCCATCCCTAGAGTTCGAGTATTGGGATGGATGTAAGGCAAGCTCGGTGATACGTAGTCATCGAGTGAGTTTTCATCTTAATGGACAAGCTCGTGGTATTCGACGACATAATTATCGTCTTTGAGTGATCGGGGCTTAATAAATGCGGCAGTAGACAGAGGTCGTTGGATGTTTGATACGTGGCCAAATCCAACGGCCCAGGTAGTGACCCTTGGCCTTCCCATTCAAGGCCTATAAATACCTCCATTCACTTTTCATTTTTCACTTTTTACTCACTATAAAAATTTCTCTGCAAGGTCGTGCTCGAGCAATCTCTTTAGGAATTGCTTCTAGTGATTTTGAGGTAAGGCTCGAGACTTTAAGCTACTTCCTTAGTTATCATCAAGTGATGTCGAGTTCGAGCGGTAGCGAGGACATAGGGACATCTTTGATCCCCGTAGCTATTCCCCTAGATGCCCGACCTAGGCCCCAGAGTAACGTAGAGTTCAAAGCCCCCGACGATCCTTGTAGGTTTAAGGAGCACTTAGCCGTGGCAGCAGCCCGGGTGTTCAAGCTAATGCTTGAGTATGACATTAGGTCACCTGACCTCGACAATAGGATGTGGCAGGCTCGGGAGAATGAGTTCGTAATTTTTAGGGACACTCTAAAGGCCGGGTTTAAGTGGCCCTTGCATCCATTTTCTTAAGTTTATTGGTCGAGCACTCCATGTGCCCCGGGCAGTTCGTGCCCAATAGGTGGAGGATGCTTGTTTATTTTTTCATAGCTTGTAGGTACTTGGGTATCAAGCCATACGTCGATCTATGTCGAATGGTGTTCGAGCTCAAGCAGCTCTCCCAATTTACATGTTTTGCATACCTGTCTACCCGAGGAGGGTTTAGGGTCCCGACCATGCCTAGCTCACTCAAAGGTTGGAAAGATAGGTGGTTTTACGTAGTTACCCGAGATATCGACCTCCTTTTTTGGTCGGGATGGGGTATTCCCAACGCCTCCAAATTCTGTGAGGGTCAAGCGTACTTTGAGTCATTAGAACGTCATAGGCAGATGTTTGAGGACCTCGAACCTTTGGCGCTGGACATGAAGGCTATCCTCGAGGAAGAGGTATGAGACATTGCCGATGTGAGAGGCGTAGAGGGTAGGACTCCGACCCCCTTCCCCTCCCCTCCCTTTTTTTTATCTTCATGCTTATATTTGTAGCAATGTCCTCGGGCTGATTACTTGTTCACTTCTTGCAGGAATGTCTTTCGACCCTTCTGCCCTCCGAAAGTTTGTAAATGCTAAGGCCAAGGCCTCTCAGCCTCAGGCCAGGGTCTCGAAGAAGGGGCCTAAAGGGCAGAAGGGACCTCGGGTCTCTAACTGTGACGACCATTTTCGAGGACCCAGAGAAACTTCACAGGCTCGACAATATATTCTGAGCCCTAAACCTTCTCGACCGCCTACGTTGTCCCCACGTGAGCTCCCACCTCGACGAACTCCCGAGGTCGTTGACCTTGAGGACGATTGTATACCCTCGGTGGCCTCGGTCATCGAGGATTTTGAGCATTGCCACTTGGTTTCGAGCATAGTAGCGAAATATCGGGGAGACGTTGGGTTCGAGGAGGATATGAAGGCCCTCGAGTTCTTGACTTTGAAGGTAAGGTGCTCGTCCTTTTACGTTATTCTCATATTTTTTCCAAGTACATGACCCGACATTTAATAACTGATGATTGGGTGCGTAGACCCTCAGCGTGGCTAGGGGTCTTTCCTTGCAGGGGATGGACGAATCCCACAAAATGGTCGGGCTTGTAGAGTCCGTCGAGCTGAGGGATAAGAGGATCGATGACCTCAGGGCCAAGCGTGAGGTCTTGCTGATGGAGCGTGATGACGCCAGATCGAAGACTCGTCTAGCTCGAGAAGAGGTGGGAGCGACGAAAGATGAAGTTGAGGAAGCAAAGCTCGAGCTTGAGTAAAAGTGCAAGGAGTTCAAGGCTTAACTTGCTGAGGTCAGGAGTCGGACTTGGGAAGAGTTTAAGAAGTCCGAAGAATGTGACAAGCTTAAGGACGTGTATGCCTCAGGGGCATATCTTCATGCTTTCAAGGAAGCTCGATCCTATCTCCAGGCCAATTATCCTGATGTTCTCTCTAAAGAGCTCAAGAAAGTACCGGTATTGCTGCCACTCTCGAGCTATCCAAGAGTGATGATGCTTCGAATGCCGATGATGAGGATGACGTTGAAGTTAATGTCGAGGCCTCAACTCTCGATGACATAGAGTAGGACCTTGTAATATTTTTGTTGACGTTGGTTTTTTTTTTGATATTTTGCCCAAGTACATTGCCCGACGATATGGGTTGTATATCTGAACTCTTTTTTTTATGAAGTGAAATGCTCGATGTTTATCACTTGTTGTTATGCATCTCTATCATATAGTCGCCTTTTTACCATAACTAATTTTTTTATCAGTAGTGGGCTCGAGGATAGCCGTCCAATTCAATTAAGCAAGCAATGTGCTCGAGGATTGTTCGCCTAATCAAAGTAATCATGGGCCTGATGATAGCCCATTCATAACCAAGTAATAAGCTCAATGATAGCTCATTTAATAAAATGGAACCTGAGCTCAAGGATAGCTCAGTTAACAAACCAAGTAATAAGCTCGATGATAGCTCATTTAATAAAATGGAACCTGAGCTCGAGGATAGCTCAATTAACAAACCAAGTAATGGGGTCGATGACAGCTCGTTTAATAAAATGGAACCTGAGCTCGAGGATAGCTTAGTTTATAATTTTTTTATGAGCTCGATGATAGCTCGTTTAATAAAATGGAAAATGAGCTCGGGGATAGCTCAGTTAACAAACCAAGTAATGAGCTCGATGATAGCTTATTTAATAAAATGGGACCTGAGCTCGAGGATAGCTCAGTTCATAATTGTTTTATGAGCTCGATGATAGCTCGTTTAATAAAATGGAACATGAGCTCGAGGATAGCTCAGTTAACAAACTAAGTAATGAGCTCGATGATAGCTCGTTTAATAAAATGGAACCTGAGCTCGAGGATAGCTCAGTTAACAAATCAGTTATGAGCTCGAGGATAGCTCTTTTAATAAAATGGAACATGAGCTCGAGGATAGCTCGTTTAATAAAATGGAACATGAGCTCGAGGATGGCTCAGTTAACAAACTAAGTAATGAGCTCGATGATAGCTCGTTTAATAAAATGGAACCTAAGCTCGAGGATAGCTCAGTTAACAAATCAGTTATGAGCTCGAGGATAGCTCGTTTAATAAAATGGAACCTGAGCTCGAGGATAGCTCAGTTCATAATTGTTTATATCTCCAAGTGTTTAGCCCGATGATAAGGCCATCATAATAGACGTATTCTCGAGCTCGAAGACTAGTTGATAAGATTTTTATCCAACACTTCTTTTGAACTGGTCGAGCTCGAGCTCGAGCTATTTTTTAAACGTGCTCGCTTATGGTATTCTTTGAGGTGCTTGTTCATGTTATGTTTTGGGCTGCCTGTACGTGACAGGGCTTTGATGAGATCATGTCCGTAGCATGTCTCACGGTTGCCTGCGCATGATAGGGCTTTCGATGAGATCATGCCCATAGCATGTCTCGAGATTGCCTGCGCATGACAAGGCTTTGATGAGATCATGCCTGTAGCATGTCTCGCGGTTGCCTGCGCTTGACAGGGCTTTCGATGAGATCATGCCCATAGCATGTCTTGAGGTTGCCTGTGCTTGACAGGGCTTTCGATGAGATCATGCCCGTAGCATGTCTCGAGGGAAAAATTGCTATGTTGTGAAAATTTAGTTAGAACACTCCCAACGGTTATTTCATATAAAATTTTCTATGTTCTGAAACAAGTATGGGCCCGTAGGCTTTGATGAATGAACAACTGAAAGTAAGGTGCGTAGGGCATGCAAACCCAATGAAAAATTAAAGTAACAATAAACAAAAGAAAATGCACAAGATTAAAAGTAAACTAATGAGGTCATCACTTTTACTTGTGATAGGCATTGAGATTGTTGGCATTCCAAGACCTTGGAAGCGGTCTTCTCGACGTATCCCTCAAGCTGTATGCTCCACTTCGAACTTGTCGAATGACTTCATAGGGTCCTTCCCAAGCTGGTCCGAGTTTACCCGGGGCATGACCAGCAGCCTCGACCTTTCTAAGCACCAGGTCCCCCATCCTGAATCTTCGGTGTCTGACTTTGCTATTGAAATATTTAGCCGTTCTGTTTTGATAGGAGGCGACTCGTAGGGCAGCCTGTTCTCGTGTTTCTTCCAACAGGCCGAGATGTTCAGTGGTGTGCTCCCTGACGTCATTTTCCAAACGCCTCAATGATGGAAGGCTAACTTCAATGGGGATAGTGGCCTTCAGCCCAAAAGCTAGCATAAAAGGGGTTTCACCTGTCGTAGTTTTGTGCGAAGTCCTGTAAGCCCATAGTATGGAGGGTAACTCATCAGGCCAGCTACCATGTGCGCCTTCAGTCCTTGTACAGAGGTCTTGCAATATAATCATGTTAATGACTTCGGCCAAGCCATTACTCTGAGGATGCGCAACCAATGTTAGGCGATGATTTATCCCGAAGTTACTACAGAAATTCTTGAACTGTGCATTATCAAATTGTCTCCCATTATCAGTTATAAGCACTTTAGGTATCCCAAACCTACATATGACAGATTTCCAGACGAATGTTCTTAGTTTGGGCTCTGAAATAGTTGCCAGGGGTTCCACTTCTGCCCACTTCGTAAAGTACTCCACAGCCACAACCACAAATTTCAACTGTCCTCTTGCCATTGGAAAGGGGCCGAG
>CAIGRH010136710.1:0-10252 GCA_903798295.1 Fraxinus nigra | reverse complement strand
AAAATACGAGATTACTTATCAAAAAAAAATATTCGACCGAAGAACATAGTAGAGATTGAGTGATGGTTCCATGCTTGAGTAGTTCCTATTTCTGCTCTGGCACCCCAAAGAGTGCATTGTGTACAAAATTCCACTGAGTGAAAGATATTAAAGTATCTCGAGTCTAATTTCTTAAAATTTGATATTGCAAGAAGATTTTTCACATTGAATCTGCCTTTTTTTTTTTTTTATAACTGCATTTTTTCCAGAAGAAAAATGGTGAAGCGAATCTATAAAAGATCATGTGGTGTTGAAACTTTGTTGTTACTTGTCTTCCCTCTTTTTCTTTTTTTCAATCTCATTTCATTGGTTGCTAATGTTTCATTTACTCGGTGATCAAGCTCGATATGAAATTCATTTTTTCTGTTCAAAAAATTGTTATATGATCATAAGAATGCGTTCTTTTCATTTCATGAGGTATTAAGTTTAGTTTGCATTGCCAACATCTGTACATAGTTTATTTATTATATTTCATTTCATGTTGATGTTTGGCAAACCTTCTTGGATGTTGGTTTTCACTTGGACACATGTACGAGCTTGTGAGATTTTTTTGAATTAAATCGATCTGCAGGTAAAACAGTCTCAAGAGAACGAAATTGAACTGAGTTTATACTTTGTGGTAATTGGGGTTGTCATTTTCTATTGTGCTGTAAATGTTGTAGTCTCACAAATAACAAAGCAACAAACTAAGCGTTGTTGGGTTTGGCTTCTGAGTACCCACTGCCAAAGTCAAAAAAAATAAAATCATTGTCCTCAAATTTTATTCGAAGTTCTCTACATCCTTTCTCACATTTTCTTTTCTTTTGTTTTTATTCTCATTTTCTTTGGAATAGTGTTCTATATGTAATCCCATACAACAGCATTTTAATGGGATCCAGTTAGCTTTTATCCTTGTCGCTTATCCTGAGAGAAGCTATATTTGACTTGATGTTATATTGCTTTCCCTATTTTGTTTGAATTTCAATCATACATATATCATATTTACGAGTTTCTGATGTATCAAGTAATGCCTTTATGAGATGTATAGAAAGAGGGGAAAAGGGTAGAATCAAACGAAGCTCAAGTTGATAAAAGAAAATCCTTGCATGAGTTGAGCCTGTCTAAACTGTTAAAAGTACTATTTGGATTGTACTGAAACTTTTGGATATACCGCTCTGATCTGATATCTCTATTAATCACCATGTGCTGTCCGCATCTTCCTCATTGTTTGCTGTCATGTATCCACTTAGTCTCCTTCCATCCCCACCCCCACAATGGCTTTACTTCTTATTTTTCAGCCATCCATGTTTTTACAGAGGGTTACATTGTTTCCTTTATTGAGGATATATGATAGAAGTTTATGTTGTGTTTTGCTTGAGTTTTGGTTTATAATGTGATATCCTTGTACTATTTTATTCATGTTCCAGCTCTGTTTATGCTAACAATAAAATCTTTATTTGCAGTCTTGCATTGATAGCAAGGAAAAGACCTATGTACTATTCCTCCGTCCTCCTGGCACTGCTTGATTTTAATGTGAACTCTGAGACAGTGAAGGGTCGACATACTCTCAGTATTCACTATTCTCTAAAAACTGCGTTTTTAGGATTTATGAGATGTACTCATCCTGTCATTGTGGAGGTAATGCTTTACTTAAAATATTATTGAAGTACGATAATGGTAGTTTGATGATTCGTAGACCACACTGTCTTGCCAGAGAGATGTCGAAGATTTAGGCTTCATTCAGAATCTTTTCGATGACATTTCTTTCAAAGTATACAGTTCTTTTTATACTTCCATGTAGTGGAAGCTCTTGAACTTGTGGTCTTGCTTTCTCACAAAGAGAATGCTATACATGTGGTTATAACTTTAGTTTCCGTAAATTATATAATGCATTTTACTAGAGCCATTGTGTTACAAATTACCAGTTCATTGATATATTTTCCCTTTGCACCCATCATAGTTAAATGCCAAATAAAGGAATATAAGATAAACATTTATTCCCAGTAATATTGAACTCCTTTTTTCTAGTTAATATATTAATGTATAGATGCATATATGTTGGTAGTGGAATTGTGCCAGAACCAACAAAAAAATAATTAAGAAAGATAAAAATAAAAATAAAAATGTTAATCTCTAATGTTTGACGTATCCTTGAAATCTCTCTGTTCTTTTTCCTCAGTCGAGAGAGAGATTGCTTAAGGCATTGCGAGCTATGAATGCAGGAGATGCTGCTGATCAAGTTATCCGACAAGTGGATAAAATTAAGAAAAGTAATGAGTGGGCTTCGTGTGATTTGCGGTTGAGCAAGGTATTGCTGTTGGAAGAAGTCATTGATTTAAGTATTGTTAGTTCTTTGGAGTCATTCTCATGTAGTCTGGTGGATTGCTGCATCCTGATATTTATTCACAACCACCTTAGCGACTTATTCTCTTTTTCAGGATGACCAGCAATCAGATCAGCTTCCTATTTTAGGAGATATGATGAGTAAAAGGTTGACACCAATGGAGAATGAAGATTCAAATAATACTAATGATGTAACTTATAAAAGGTTACGTTATGGTGGCCCTCATGGTGTCACAGATTCAAGACTTGACGTGAATGATGTTGGGCAGGATCACGTCAATGGGATATCTCCTAAGGTTCCTCTGTTGGATCAGGATCCGACTCCTCTTGAACAAATGATTGCCATGATTGGTGCTTTAATTGCTGAAGGAGAAAGAGGTGTTGAATCTCTTGAAATTCTTATATCCAACATTCATCCAGATTTACTTGCAGATATAGTCATAACTAATATGAAGCACTTTCCGAGGAATCCACCTGCCTTTCCACCGACAACATTTGGTAACCTGCCATTAAATCGTCAAAGTGATTCTCCAAGTCTGTCCCAGGGTGTGGCATCAAATGGTTCCATGTCTATGCAGATTTTGGGACTTGCAGCTCAACTACCTGTATCTTCATCAGGCATGACAAGTCTTCCATCTTCTGATATGCCCACTTCCAGTAATCTTCCTTCCGATTCCAAACGTGATCCGCGAAGGGTAAGCATTGCCTATTCGTGTAACAGTTTATTTTTTTTCTTTTTGAATTTAGTTGTTTCTTTTTGCACTTAGAGTTCTTTTCTTCCACATTTTGTGTGGTTAACGTTTGATAAATGGTCCAGGATCCTCGTCGACTTGATCCAAGGCGTATGGTGGCACCTGTTGAAGTTCTACCACCATCTTTTGTTGACGATAATACAAGTGACATCCAGTGTCATGCTTTACAACCAGATTTTGATGATTCTAGTTCTTTCAGTCAAACCCCTGCGCCGCCATATCTGCATAGTTCTGAAAGTGTTTCAGTGTCTCCTATGCCGAAAACTGCAACTGATTTGAATTTGTTGGAATGCTCTGTAAAATTAGAAGCTGGCCAATCGACTTTCGAAGTTGAAGTTCAGGATATGGAAGCCAAAGAGATTATAACAGATAGTAAAGGAAATGCTGCTTTGTATACTCCCCCGTCCACTCTCAGCAAAGTTGAGGACACTGTAGCACAGACATCATTGGATGCCATAATGCTTGACGAGGTTTATTCGCCATCATCACAAGAAATGGATGAACTTTCAACACCTATTTCAAATTTGGAGGCCTCTGAAGTTGTATTTGAGCAGTTGCCTGTGCTTCCTCCTTACATGGAGCTAAATGAAGATCATCAAAGAACTGTGGTTAAACTGGCTCTTGAACGAATAATTGACACGTACCAGAATATACAAAGAACTGATTTCAGGCAGACACAAATGGCATTGCTTGCTCGATTGTTTGCACAGGTAGGATCTAAGGTTTGCACAACTGCTATAATAATGAATTAAACAATTGTATGTCTTTTGTACTCAGTAGTTAGTGTTTAGATAGATTTGTTTCAGAAATCAGCACGTAATTTTGCTGCTTCCTTGGCTAGTTCATTTTTTAAATGAAAACTAAAAAGCATAGGGAGCTGAGACACAAAATTTCATAGGTCCTGTTTCATTTTCCCCTATTTCTAAGGAGCTTTTAATATTTAACCCCATAGAATGTGCAGTAGGAAAGATTAATGCCAAGAAATTGTTAATCTTGCAAAGTTAGAGTGTCTTGCACTGTTTTGACTGAAGGTAGCACATTTTTAGTGCTCAGAAACTGAGGAATAATCTGTTACAATGTATCTTTTTTCTTGTAGATTGATGCCGGTTCAGATATGGTTATGATGATGCAAGAACGAACTGTAACAGACTATCAAGAGCAAAAGGTATCTCGTTCTGTCCCTGCTCAACAGACTGCTTTCTATAGACATATGGAGCCAAATGATGTGATCGTTATCAAAATAAACTAAATGACTTTCATGAATGTTTAATGCTAAAAATTAAGCGTGGTTTCCTTGGCCTTGGGAATCCATAGCTGCAAGAGCTCCAATAATCTTTTTAACACATGATTTAGTGACATTGTTTTAGCTCTTACAATGACTTCCTCAGCTGTCATGCTTTCTTGTTGCCTGTCTTTTATTCAGAACCCAAAGTCAGATCCTTCTGTACCTATAATTCCATGAAGAAAGGTAATTCTGACATCAAACTGTGGAATACGCGAGTTAATAATTGCTGCGAGTCATTTTTTGATATATATTTGCAACTAGTGTCTACTAGTAATCAATCCCATAGTTTGAGTGTGTTCCTAGCACCTGGGCTTTCTACCTTTCAATATATCCATCTACTTTATATTTAATAGCAAGCACCCGCTCACAACCACCATCATTTTTCTCATGGTAATTCAATCCTATCTCTCGTTCTCCTCAAAGCTCTCGTCTCCTTAAAGATAACTTCTTCACCTAAAATCTTAGACCCTCCTTTACGTTAGAACTCAACTTGGGGAATAGCCTTGTAAAAAGGTTTAAGAGGGGTTATATGGCACAAAATGAGGATAGTTTTTAATGGAAATTGGATTGTTTACTTATTGCGGAAGCGTTATGAAATTCTTGTAATAAGAATTATATTGGAATAATCTTGCTTTGTATTGATATATGATTGATTGTAATGAAAAGTGTACAATGCTCCTATATTTATAGGCAAAATTATTCTCTAATCCTATTAATAAAAGGAACCAAAATAAGGAAACTAAATTCTAAAAGGAAATAAACTAATCCTAATTTAAACATGATTTATGAATAAACGTATTACAACTAGAAAAAGAAATTAGATAAGATAATTAAAAAAGATAAACTCCTAGATAAAGTGAAACTATTAAGTGTAGTTGTGATATACTACATCAATCCCTTCTACTTGAATAAAACTCGCCCTCGAGTTTTGTGGTTGCAAGGAAAACTCATCTGGAGGATAGTACTCAAAGATATCAGCAACATTGAAAGTATTGGAAATGTTCATATCAGCTGGAAGGTCAACTTTGTAAGCATTATCACCAATCTTTTGAAGAATGGGAAAAGGACCAATCTTCTTATCTTTAAGCTTATTGTAAATGCCAACAGGAAAACGATTTTTGCGGAGATGGATCATCACCAAATCACCTTCATTGAATCGCTTAAGGCGTCGATGTTGGTTTGCAGCAGTTTTGTAACGAATATTAACATCTTCTAAATTTTGTTTTACTTCGTGATGAATTCTTTGAATACGTTCAGCAAACTCTTTTGCATTAGAATTGACATTCGGAAGTCGAATCAAATCTACTATATACTTTGGAACACTAGTGTAAACAACTTCAAATGGAGACTTCTTGGTGGATTGATTAGACATACTATTAAAAGCAAATTCAATTTGTGGAAGGGCAACATCTCATTGCTTTGGTTTATCTCCACTAATTGCTCGAATCATGTTGCCAAGAGTTCGAATAGCCACCTCTATTTGTCCATCTGTTTGTGGATGACTTGCGCTACTAAACTTTAAAGTGTCAAATATTCTCCACAGTGTCCTCCAAAAGTGACTTAGAAACTTGACATCTCTATCAGAAGTTAGAGAACGAGAAATGCCGTGTAGGCGAACGATCTCGCGAACAAATAAATTATCCATGTAAGAAGAAGCGTATGTAGTTTTCTTACAAGGAAGGAAGTGAGCCATTTTTGAAAATCGATCAATTACAACCAAAACAGAATCAACTCCTCGTCGAGTCCGTGGAAGATTGAGAACAAAATCCATAGTGAGATCTTGCCAAATTGTTTCTGGAACAGGCAATGGGTTATAAAGTCCAGTATTTTGAGCTTGTCCCTTAGCTTTCTGACATATTGGACAATGTTGAACAAAACGACCAATGTCTCTTTTTAGCTGTGGCCAATAAAATCTTTCTTCAACCTAGCTGATTGTCTTGTCCCAACCAACATGTCCTTCTACTCCACCTGCATGCAATTCTCGAATCAAGTGCTCACGCAAAGAAGAACGAGGAATGCATAATTGCGTTCCTTTAAATAAGAATCCTTCCCGAAGTAGGTAATTGGGTATAAATTCCCTATTACCGCATCGAGTCCATATATCGCTAAAATCCTCATCAGTTGCATAAAGTTCCTTTAAGCAATCGAACCCAACTACTTCTGTTCTAATTGTAGCTAAAAGAGATGCTTGTCGACTTAAAGCGTCTGCTACTTTATTGTGTTGGCCCGATTTATGATTTATAACAAAAGTGAATTTCTACAAAAAGGTGATCCACCGAGCATGCATTCGATTCATTATTTTTTGAGAATTAATAAACTTCAAAGCTTGATGATTCGTAAATAACACAAATTCACGTTGTATCAAGTAGTGTTCCCAATGTTTTAAAGCTCGAATAACATCATCAAACTCTAACTCATAAGTAGTCCACTTTTGTCGAGACTCACTTTTTCACTGAAAAACTCGACTAGGCGACCTTGAGATAATACTGCTCCAATTCCCATAACTGAAGCATCACACTCAACTTCAAATACTTTTTCGAAGCTAGGTAGTGCCAACAACGGTGTAGTGCATAATTTTGTTTTATTGTCTCAAAACTATTTTCTTGTGCTTTGCCCCATTGAAATTGGCCTTTTTTCAAGCAATCGGTAATCGGTGTCATGATTGTATTGAATCCTCGAAAGAAATGCTGGTAAAAAGTTGCTAGCCCATGAAAGTTTTGTACTTCTCGCACGGTTTAGGAGCTGACCATTCGCGTATTGCTTTCACCTTTGCTTCATCAACTTGGATACCATCCTTTCCCACCATAAAGCCAAGAAATAATAGTTGATCAGTCATTAATATGCATTTTTTGAGATTGATATATAATTTATTATCCCCGTAGGACTGAGAGAACTTCTTTAAGATATGACGAGTGCTCATCTTCATTCTTGCTGTAGATAAAAATATTATCAAAATAAACCACCACAAATATTCCCACAAATGGATGAAGGACTTGGTTCATTAATCGCATGAATGTGCTTGGTGAGTTCGACAGCCCAAATGACATTACTAACTACTCGTAGAGACCATCCTTAATTTTGAAAGCTGTTTTCCACTGGCCAGTTCGAATATGTATCTGATGATAGCCAATCCTTAAATCAAGTTTGGTGAATACCACTGCCCTTTCTAACCTGTCAAGCATGTCATTAAGACGCGGGATGGGAAAACGATACTTGATTGTTATTTTATTAATAGCACGACTGTCTATACACATTCGCCAACTACTATCCTTCTTTAGGGTGAGTAAAGCGGGAACTGCACAAGGACTCGTACTCTCACGGATCAACCCTTTATCAAGTAGCTCATTGACTTGTTGCTGCAACTCTTCATGTTCTTTTGGGCTCATGCGATAATGTGGTAAGTTAGGCAAACTAGCCCCAGGTGCCAAATAAATATGGTGTTGGATGTTTCGCATAGGGGGCAATTCGTTTGGTAACTCATTAGGTTCTATATCAGCAAAATCAGCAACTATCTTTTGAATTTTAGCGAGAATTTGCATAGTTGCTTCCGATTGACCTTTAACTACTAATGCTAATATAGTGTGCGGCTCTTTTTACTCGTTCAAAGAATTCTGGGCCCGATATGTTGGTTAAAAGTGGTTTTTCTTCCTTGATAGCAGAGTTGTTTTCCAAAGGTTGAGATTGTGGTACTAAAACGATCTTCTTATCAAACCACCAAAATATGAAAGTGTTAACCCGCCCCTTATAAGTGGCATCGACTTCATAGTGCCATGGACGACCTAATAAGATGTGACAAGCATCCATATCTACTACGTCGCATATGATTTCGTCTTTATAATATTTCCGAATCGACAAAGGAACCTTACACATCTCTAGAACTTGAACTTCTGGGCCTTTTTTAATCCATGCAATCTTGTTTGGAGAAGGGTGACTCTCAGTCTTCAGATTTAGAGCTTTTACCACTGCTTTGGAAACGACGTTCTCACTACTACCACTATCAATGATCACATTGCACACCTTACTACGAATAGTGCACCAGGTCCTAAAGATTTTGTGTCGTTGCGAATTATCGGACTTTTTTGGTGCAAGTAAAAGGCATTGGACAATGCACGCCAACTCTTCCCCTGTATCCGCATGTGCAACATTACCACCCTTATAATCATCGTCTTCAAAATTTTGTTCTTCATCACTTCCGCCTTCTTCTACAATGTTAATGGATTGCCTGTTTGGACAACTATTTGAGAGATGACCTGGTTGGTTGCACCAATAGCACTTTCCAAGATTAGGACGCACATAAGGGTCATTATTGGTTCGTTGCTGTGCTTGGTTTCTGTTTTGGATGTTAGACCGAATAGGAGCTGAAGTTTCACTCTGATTTTTGCTGTATTCTGAATTGCCGTGGTACCCTTATTGTTATTATTATTGTTGCATGATGTCGTTGCACCCTTTGGAGTAGAATACGTTTCTTCAATTGGTTGTCGAAAATTGCCTTGAGTACGGGCTGTGGTCCTATTCATCTGATTTTCCACTTTCATTGCTAAATTGACTGCATCTGTTATGGTCCAAATCTCCTGAGGAGCTAGTCGATATTGAATGACTAATTTTAGGCCTCCTATAAATCGAGTTATTAATTGAGCTTCCGTTTCGGACAAATAAACTTGGGCATTTAAACGATAGAATTCCTCGGTGTACTCGTTTACTGTTCGGTTATTCCGTTGACAATTCTGATATTGCTGGTACAAAAATTGCTCATAATCTGGGGGAGAAATCGTCTTTGCAATAACCGTTTCATCTTGGGTCAGGTTTGCACACGTTTTCCTTGTCGTTGACGATTAAATTGAAGTTGTTCCCACCATGCCGAAGCTCCACCTTTTAATTTATACACCACAAGTTTAACTTGCCTTTGTTCCGAGATATTCAAATAGTCGAAAAAATTTTCAACTATATGGATCCAATCCAAAAAATCTTCAATATTTAATCGGCCGTCAAAACTTGGCAAGTCCATCTTGATCTTAAATTCTTGGACATTTGTACCTCGATTATTAGTCCTTGGGCGAAAATTATCTTCTTCGGATGAATAGTCGAAACCCCGTGCCCGTCTTTGCTTAAAGCCTCTCGCCCTTGGTTGAAAATTAGGACCTCGATCAAAATTAACTCATTGGTCAACATTGTAACCCCGATCAACATTATAATCTCGGTCAAAATTAATGCCATAGTTAAAATCAATTCCTCTCCTAAAATCAAAACGCGTCTCTCCTCTCGCTCAAGATTTCTCGTCGGAGCTCGCGGTCTGTCACTGAGTTCGTCATCGCCGTTGGTTGGGACCCCTCGCCGGAGGTCGCCTTCGTCTCGCCTGTTTCTTCGCTCGTAGAACCGTAGAGGGATAGCCTCGTGAGGGTTACGATTTGCGACTGGGTTCGCGCACCAGGTAACTCGATCGTGGATTTCTGGTTTTGCTGTCGGATTTGATCATCTGCAAGGGGCCGGCGTCCTTTCCCCACACCTGGGTCGACGTGGGGTTGGGGTATGGGGGCGTCTCTCTCCTTGCTAGAACCTCGTGATTTCTTGCATTCAAGTTAGCATCTTTCTCATCGTCGAAATCTGAGTTGATATCTCCTTGTACAATTTTTTGCTTGCTCGTTTGTCGTGCCCTGGGTGCATGACGCTTCTCAATAGACATCGCAGTTAGCATCTGCGTGATATTGCGAAGAGCTTCATCCATCCCTTCTAGTCGTTCAATTTTTTCAAACCTTTGTTCGTTGTCGGTGGTTTGTTTGCCACTCGAACCGTCCTCAGCCATCAGATTGAGGTGAATTCCTTGTTCTGATACCAATTTTGGTGTGGAAGCGTTATG
>CAIGRH010136709.1:0-17509 GCA_903798295.1 Fraxinus nigra | reverse complement strand
AAGGGTTCGAATCCTGAAATATTGATTTACTCATTGAATAAATGCAAGTGTACAAGTAGCCATTCACCTTGTATCCTAAAAAACATAATCTGTTATTTACCTCATTCACCGAAGCACGAAGCACCGGACAGGTGGGGGCGTCAAGTTACGGTTCATCTTTTTTATCTTGTGAGTGGTGTGATGAAGACAAACTAGGAATATATACAATTGTGTATATGTATTGATACCCCGAGAATTCCTCTCCCTTTGTCTCTCCATCCTTTTTCCCCCCACACTCTTCTCATTCTCTCTTCCACACACACGAACGTAGTGTCTATCTGGGCTCTGTGGAAAGATTTCCAATTCAATCCACAGAGAAAGTCGTCCCAGAAATCAATAAATTTACTGTTCATTTAGTTTTATTTTGATACGTAAATTTTACGCTAATCAAGATTAATCAGTTGATTGTAGGACGTATATTACCCGATTGTAATCAGATCGATCAAGATTGATTGATGGATCAGCAAGATTACGAAACCCTAGGATCATCGGAGAGTAATCAACTCAACCTTGCCTCTATTAGCAGTAAGCTCAACGCTAAGGCGCCTGAGTTNCTCTCTTCCACACACACGAACGTAGTGTCTATCTGGGCTCTGTGGAAAGATTTCCAATTCAATCCACAGAGAAAGTCGTCCCAGAAATCAATAAATTTACTGTTCATTTAGTTTTATTTTGATACGTAAATTTTACGCTAATCAAGATTAATCAGTTGATTGTAGGACGTATATTACCCGATTGTAATCAGATCGATCAAGATTGATTGATGGATCAGCAAGATTACGAAACCCTAGGATCATCGGAGAGTAATCAACTCAACCTTGCCTCTATTAGCAGTAAGCTCAACGCTAAGGCGCCTGAGTTCGTCCCACGTTCGGCCTCTGTACCGTCGCCTTCACAGTCGCAGTCTCCGCCGCCTTCGCCGGCGGTAGCGCAGCGGGTTTATACGAGGCCTCCGTTCGTGTCGCCCCTGAGGCCTTACCATGGCTTTGAGGGTCAAGTGGCTGTACAGAACTATTATCAACATGGGGGAATGCCGTTTTATGGGTACTTAAATCCGTCTCAGGATTTTTTGAATGGGATCCAAACCCCGGCTGTATCTGCAGAGATGGCCGATGGTAATACCGCTGCCGCTGCGACCGTTTCGACCAAAAACGGAATGCCAGATTCCCATCAGAAAATTCTCAGCCAGGCAAGATTTTATATGTTTTATTATGTGTATTGGAGTTTGAACTATTCGATTATAGAACTGTTTGACAGTTACTGGGTTTCTCGTGATTGCGTCTTTCATTCTTTATTGTTTGTTTTATTTAGAAGGATCTTTCTTAGGGCAGAAGCATACTCAAGGTTTTGATATTCCATATCAATAGCATAGGAAACGATTTTACTTGGAACAGGAAGAGAGGCAGCATTAGAGTTTCTGTGTTCCTGTACTCATATCTAGTTATGAATCCTTGAATTCATCCAGTAACTTGTCATAGAACTTGGATTCAAGGCCCTATAATTTCCACTGGAACGATGACATAACTCAGTGACATGTCAGTTTATATTATGCTGAATTTTGGATAATTTGCCAAAGAAGTATTATGTATTATGCTTAAATATTGCATTTCTCATATTTTGATTGACTGTTGTGATTTTGAATGATAATTATTGCTGAATTTGTGTTTGTTTGGACTCATTAGTGGGAAATATGGTATATCTTGGTTAGGGTAATATGGTTTTGCTTTATCTTTACAAAATGAATAATTGATGGATACTTGTGATACTATGTGAAGTAATTTATCTTGTGTGAATTGACTTGATGAGGTTTGGCCAAAGATTATTATCCAAATTAGCATTTGGATGGTTAATTTTTAGTATGTATGTCTATTTTCTGAGAAGATTTGAATAGCTGAAGCACCAAATCTTGCTGAAACTTCATTACGAGAAAAGAAACTTACTGCTGTTGACTTTGTAGTTGGCTGGTTTTTCGTACTCACCATTTCAGTCTAATTGTTTATTTAATTTGGAACAATTTCTTTATATTTGTTCCTCCAATAATTTTGCATTTTCTTAAAGCTTGTCCTAACGAATTCAGTGTTGTCTTCCCAACATTAGCAAACGCTTTATTGCTTTCCTTTTATAAGAACATGCTAATTTTAGATACACTTATGTTGCAGGTGGAGTTTTATTTCAGTGATATCAATCTGGCTACCACCGATCATTTACCTGGGTTCATGATTAAAGATCCTGATGGCTATGGTAAGGTTATAAGAACGTTTATTTTCAAGATTCTTTTCCCTGCACTATTCAATCTATTGACTTCCTAATATCAACTGCATAAGAAAATCTTACCCTCACTACGGTATGTTCATGTTGTTGTGGATCTAACGGAAAAAAGTAAACACTGTAAGAACATATGCTTGTTTGATGACATTTGGATGATTTCTTTTTGCATATGCATACCTGTTTGAGAGGTATATTTGCTGTTGTATGGGAAGAAACAGCAATAATATTGTAAAGCGCTTAGACGTTTTGGCGCTAGTGAGCTGGTGCCTGTGTCCGTCACCAACACACCACAACATATCGCGGACGCCTGCTGAAAATGCTAGGATTTATTGGCCAACTTTATTACCACCAGACATGTCGCAGTACACGCAATGAGCTATTAAAATTCATCGGGAAAAATATAAAAAATGGATGACTACCTGGATAGTAACCAGCACAAGGGTTGTGCTATTTCATCAGCGATGCGCTAGAGATGATATTGGCTGCACGAGAAGGGATCTAAACCTAGAAGAGAAAAACGATGTTTCCACTTTTTAACTTGCCAAAATGTCCTTTTGTTTTATTTATTAAATGCAATTGACCTATGAATAAAACAATTTACTCTTTTAGTTAATGAATATAACTTTTTTCGGAACATTTATGAAAAATCACATGTTGGTGCTTACCCATATTAATATTTGTTTTCAAGAAAAGATATTTTTAATAAATTGATTTATTGAGGAAAGATGATCAAATTTTAGGTGATTGACCTTTCTTGATTAAGAGCTCATTTTTTATTGCGGCATGACACGAAAGAAGAAGGAAATAGTTGGAGGTTGGTAACTGGTTCATTGATCAAAGATTTAGCACTTTATTCCTTGTGTTACCTTTCTTATACATAGATAGTGGCTCCTTCATTTAAGCAAAAGAGTTCTGGAGCAAAAAGAACAATAAATAACTCTTACATAAAAATATTGAGTTGAATGCTTGAAATCTATACCGGACCTTGAGAGGATGCACCAAGTTAATAGCATAGTCAAGAAGAACTATGTAATGGCAATAGGAACTTGGAGAACTCTGGCTCTAGGCCATTGCCTTTATTTTCCTTTATGCATGGGAAAACAAGTAAAATGGACGTGGGTCAATGGAATACATGCCCCTTCCTCTGGTTCTAAGGCTTTAATGGACGTGTTGACCATATGATAAAATCATATCTTAGTCCATGAAGTTCTAAGAAGGTAACAAGATGCTTTGTTAAATCATGTAGTTATTTGCTATCTCAATAGCTGCTATGTCATCGCAAAGGCAGCATGGGTTTATATGGACCAAATTTAGTTCATCGAGAAGAATCTTCAACCAAATAAGTGATTACATGGAGTTTAGCCTCGACACTAGACAACAATACCCCATGTTTTTATTCCAAGTCACCAAATTGCCTCTAACAAATGATACATGCTCTGACGTAGACTTCCTATCCAGTCACACTCTTGCAAAGTTTGAATTTGTATATCCTACAATATCCAAATGCTTGTGTTTAGAATACAGAATATAACAAGTACGATCCCTCGGGTTCTTTGATTCAAGTAACAAGAGCTCCATGCTAAAGCATAAAAGAATGGATCTCTCAATTGGATTGCTTTTTGGTATCCAATTGGCTTACGCTGACGATATTTTTATTGGTATCTCGTTCACACTACTTGCACGTGTTGATCACTAGGATTTTGTATGATTTTTTTTTTTTTTACAACAATCATGCATATGACAAGCCAGGTCTCGTATGAGTCAAGTAGACAAATCCCTATCAGTTTTCCATAATTTTACTGTTTGAAAGAATATTATCAGAGAAAGTGGATGCTTGTAAAACAAGACATTAGAGAATGTGTGAGAAAATAAGACATTTTTGGTCCCTGTAATTAGCATAGAGGTCCAGTTAGGGACTTGAATAGTTGTTAAAATGTGGAGAGGTTGAAGAATCGAAGAAGAATTACTAGTTAAATGATGGGTTGCTCTTGAATCGTAACCTGTGTTGGAAGAACAACGGTAAATGCTAGTCCAAATTTCCTTCTTGAGGAGACACGTGAGCTACATGAGAAGCAAAGGACAGATAGGTGTCAGTGAGGGCAACCTGAGAATGTTTCCAATTTCATTCTCGGTTTGCTTGAGTTTGAACTACTCCGGACAGCCATGCTTCTTCCAACACTTGCTAATAAAATGTCTATTTCTATGGCAAGACTCGTTAGACTTGGTAGGCGGTGTTTATCAAGAGTTGGTCTTGGGGACCGCCAAAGTAGAAGCCTCAGAGTAAACTTGTGTTTCGATGATGAGTTGTCTTTATGCCTCGCGACGACCATTTAATAGGCTTCCTTTAGGCTTGGGAGAAGGAAAATAGCTATGATTCATTCGACTACTCACTTGATCCAAACTGTGATAAAGACCTGCAAGAAACATATAAACATGATCCTTAGTAGTTTGCTTCCATAATTTTTTAACATCAGCCTACTAGTCGTATCATTTGGCCTGCAGTAATCTGATAAGCCTCCAATTCTAGAAGAGCCCGGAAGACTTGAGAAGGAGTGGGCAGCAACAGAATTCCGTTGAGAAAGTGACAAAAGTCAAGACAACAAATCTTCATAGACCGCGTCTGGTTCATTCAACCCAGTCTTTGTTGGTGCCTTTAAAATTAGTTAGAGAATAACTATAAATAGAGTGGGAAAGGAGATGAAGGAATTGAAAACAGAAATTTAGTGCTTACTTGGATTGGAAAGATCGGTGGAGCACTTAACCCAGAATATGGACAAGATGATGCAGTTAATGGACGAAACCAGAAAACTTTGGCAGCTATTGTTCTTTCAAAGGCAGCCATGAATAGATTTATTGATGGGGATGAATCTGGAAGTGTTGTTGAGGATCAACGACTACCTAAGACGTTTTCAGCAATCAGAGGAATTCAATAAAGTGTACAAGCTCTGAGATTCTAACACCATCTATGCATAATTTAACAGGGAAGATGAGGAAGAGCCGAAGAGGCTAGGTCATAGAGTGAAAGAAGCAGGCGATGGGCTATTTAGGTATGTTATGGCTGGTTGTGATGTTGAAGGAGGTGGGGAAGGTTTGGTTAATGTGCTTATTCAAGAGAAATATGCCAATGGGCTGGCAATAAAGTCTGAAATCTATATATGGAAAAGTCCGTGAGCTTGATGTTGGAGATGGCCCAATTGTTAGAAGGCAAAGGGCTACCAACTACGGCAAAACTTGTGGGCCTGATTTTGGAGAGGGCTCAATTGGTAAAAGGTAGCTTAATATTTAAACAAGCCCAAGGAGAAGCAGACCCAATTCATGTTACAGGGGCAATTGGTTATGGAATTTTGATGGATACCATTTTAATTGTAGGTGGTCGATTGAGTGCTGGGGCGAATTCTGATGGGGAACTACATCTGATCAGTTCGCGGCTGCCAATAAGCACTCTTTGGCAACAATGGCGGCTACATGATATGATATTGAACAAAAAATCAAAGAACGTGCTACATATAGTCTAAAGCGGGCAATAGGTGAAGACCTAGACGACGCTATAATGTGGCACCAATTCGATCTCATTGTCTTATTACCCAACATTTTACAACATCTCAGACATACTAGAAGGTGACTGTTGCTAGCCTTAAAAGAATCTGTTTATGGATGGTCAAATCTTGGTATCTCACTTGCAGCTATTGGAGGAGTCTTCACAATCTGAAGAAGGATATAAATATGTCTTATCATTAGCTACACCAAAACAGGGACACCATATTTTCCAACCTCGGGAATGTCTGAAATTGTTCGGCTACATTGTAATCTACCATTGGGAATTTACCTAGACTTCCACCCTGAGGACAAGGTGTCTTTGGAACTCTGGGGTATTGATAAACCTCTAATTCTAGAAGAGCCCGGAAGACTTGAGGAGGAGTGGGCAGCAACAGATTTTCTGTTGAGAAGCAAGTCGATGGGAAAAATTAGTTAGAGTGGCTATAAATAAGAGCGGGAGAAAGCTTATTAAGCACGCAAATATTGAGTGAAAGAAAGGAGTCTTGTTTGTCAATTGCTCACCTGCAATTCTCTGCAATTCAATCAAAGATCTGTTATAATTTCTGTTCTTTTTCTTCCAGTTAACCTAATCAAGCTCCATGAATTGATAGATCAATTCATCGTAGTTTCTGCAAGAAGATATCGCCTTGATGTAACTGATACGACTTCTTCATCAGTTCATAGACCATTGATGGGTTAGAGACATCAAGGTAACTTCTTTTTGTGGCATCCAACACCTCCTTGGCTGTTCCATATTTAACAAAGTGGGCATTAGATTATCTGTTATGGAGTTTATAAGCCAAGACATGACTAGAGTGTCAACATCTTCACACTCGTAATATCATTGATCAGTCTGCAGGTACAGTCTTTCGTCCTGAAATGTAACCTTTCTTCCAACCGACGAAGTGCACCTCCAAAATCTTAGCCCGAACTCGATAATTTGTACCATCCAATATAATATGAATCAGAGAGGGAGTCTCGTGAACAGCCATGGGAGAAATTATCTTTTGTCAGACATTTTATCAAGGGTTTGATTTTCAATCTCAAAAACACCTACAATAGCCACTAAAAAAACACAACTACCCAAGATATTCATAATCGAATCCACAAGGAAAACAACAACCGTCCCTATACAACACAACACCTCACCACCAGCCATCATAAAAGACTAACAGCACAAGAAAAAGTCCAACAAGAAGAAGAGGCCCACAAATAATTAACCTTTGGTCTGAAAACGTTTCTCTGGAGCAAGGGAGACCATGCCTGAGGTTTGCTGGAGCAGAAGAGTTCTCATCTTAGGTCCATGAGTGTTGGGTCCACACAAATCTTTGTTCGCAGAGGCAGCTAGAGAGAGAAGCACGAACTGGGACGTGAGTCGCCTACGTCTGGGTAGGTCGGTGAGGGGTTGCCAGCATCTGGGAAGGATGCTGGAATGGATTGGGTTGCTGCCAAATTTCTAGGGTTTTCTCTTTTGATTTTGAGAGCTAGATTGTTTCTTTTCCTTAGCTCTGATACCAAGTTAGAGATAGAGAGAGAGAACTGTTGTACTAAATTATGTCCAAAAAGAGAGATAAATGCGAAGATAAAATAAAGAATGTATTTACTAAATGGCCCCCATCTTAAAATGACCAAGTTGGTATATACAAGTCACACATATATTTTAACTAAGATCAGTAATGCCTGCTATGGAAAATATTTTTGAAGAGATCTTGTTTTGATTGTTTATTTTGATGCAATATGGATACTCAGCTGCTTCTCAATTACCAATTCGAAATGAATTTTTACTGTTTTGCTACCTTCGTGTCATGAAGTTCCCGTCTCTGTTGTCGCATCATTTAAGAAGATAAAAAACGTCATCACTGGTGCTTCCCAACTTGCTAGTATTCTGCGGAGCTCAAAAAAGTTGGTAAGTTTGCATATTTTGGAATACTGCAATATATTGTCTGATTGTACAGTAGTCCTGTGGCCATCAATCACTTTATCATTTGACTGACTTTCCAGTTTTTGATACTTTCGTTTGTGGTTGATTTTTCTGTTCTCTAGGTGGTTAGTGAAGATGGCAAAAAGGTCAGACGCCAACATCCTTTGACTGAGTCCGACATGGAAGAGCTACAAGTAAGTCATACTTAAGATAACTTTATTTCTTGATCGTGTGAGGTGAACCTTGTTCAATTGTTGGCATGTCCAAAATATATGCATGTACAATTTTTATTGAATGTAACACAGAGACCTTTTCCATTGAATGTTAGTTAATTGCAACTTACATGTTTCCTTAATTAATTTTTCTTCTAACCCTATCATTGCCGTTGAACTTTGTTCTTCTCCATGTCTATAGTCGCGAATAGTTATTGCTGAAAATTTACCCGAGGACCATTGCCACCAGAATCTCATGAAGATTTTCTCCTCCGTGGGAAGGTACATTTTCATCCTTCATTGACTATCAGATATTATACAGGAGTGTTTCTTCATAAGTACTTTTTATTTTACCTCTTATATTTTTGAACTGTTCTACCAGTGTGAAGTCGATTCGTACTTGTCTGCCTCAGAATTCTAATGGTGGAGCATCATCAGCATCTAGAACTGCAAAAGCGAATGCAGTGCATTTCAGTAACAAGGTATAAGTTTTTGTAACTATTTATCGTCGTAATCAATGTCCCTCTTAAATAGAGCTCTGATTTTTTACCTACTAGCTTAATCATTTGATTCAGTTTTGGTTTTATGATTTCTTGCAGTCAAACCTCATTACTATATTTTTGGAAGTCTAGTTACTTTATTTATTTGTGGTTTGGGATATGCCATTACGATATATTAAAGGTGAATGCTGGTTATGCCTGAAATATTCTTACTTAATCATACGAACTAATTGTTAATCAACTGTACAATATCTGATATCTTACCTTGTGACTTTTTCCATTTGGTTCTGAATGATGCATAATGTTTGTTTAGGGGATGGATAGTTGGCTTATCTCTTGACATGACCAAAAGCAAGCGATTTAAACTGCATCCATTCCTGGAGAACTCAGCATTGTTTTCTTCAGATGTCCGCACAATAATTTCATGAAATTTGGGGGGATAATGATTGCTTTAGGAGTCGGTTTTTTAGGGAAAGAGGGCGTTAATGCATGTGCCTTTGGCTTCTATGGAGTAATTATGTTTTAGTGTATTTTGAAGTTAGAGAGCAGACAATACCTCAACTTTAATGCAATATTCCCATAGCCCCCATGAATGTCTAGGTTTATCATTTGACATGCTCCACTACAACATTTTCTAAGATGTAGAGAGTCAGAAAACAGACATGAGCCATAAGTGACTTGTGCCTGTGCATCGGCATAAACGTGAAAACAATAACCAAAAAGGTGAATCTCTTTTTCATCTTAGTAAAACTTCCTTTGATGACTAGACATCCGATGAAAGTAAAATATACTGAAAGATAAATATTCGTATGATTTGTTGGTGTGGGTTGTTGAAGAGAAGAGATGTGTATTCATGAAACAGGCAGTAAGTTCAGGCGGATGGAAGGAAGATAATGATATTGGCAATATAGAGAGTGCAATACTCTTCTTTTACTCATGATATGGGTGAATGGAGGATAGGTCTTTTTGTATTTTCCATTTTTATATAACTAGTCTGATCTATTTACATGTTTTTATATTAGAAAATCTACCCAAAATCCACAAGATTGGTAACGGAAGTACAAATTGGAAGGCAGTCAAACGTTAAAATACTGCTTAACCCAAAAAGGAACGCATTTCGTAATGCTGTATTTGAGTACCTTCAAATTACTTTTTAGTCGTTGACTACAAGCAGGAATCCGATTTTCTGAAATTAATTTGAATAATTATCATTATCAGGATGCTGATTATTCTGCTTTTGTTGCATTCATTTTTGGCAAGATCACACTTTTAATTTCTGAATTTGATATTTTCATGTAGTTGCATGCATTTGTGGAGTATGAATCTGTTGAGTTAGCAGAGAAAGCAGTATGTGATTCTTACCCTTAAGCAAACTCATCTTCCCACCCCCAATGATTTCTGAACTGAGCTCGGTTTGGCTGCTTTACTAACAATGATCCGTGCTTGCTCATTACAGATTGTGGAACTAAATGATGAGGGCAATTGGAGGAATGGTCTAAAAGTCCGTTTGCTGATAAAGAATGCAGTATGTACCAAACAATTTTGTTTGTTATGTCTATATATTTTCTGAAAGCACTATTTATATTCTTATGCGAATACATGCCAGTGCTACTTTGTTCATCATGTGCCAGTGGAACTTCCATGGATGCTTTATTAGAAAAGTTTAAAACGAAGCTTGATTCTTAGCTGTAGATAAATATTTAAATATTGAAAACAAGGCTACAAGAATCCTATCATTTTAATCTTTATGATTCATAGTTTAATAGTTTAGATGTTCCTGTCCAATACTAGTCCTTTTCCTCTTGCTTTTTGTGCATCTGGGGTGATATCTCCGCAATACATTTAAAGGGGAGGTGAGGGAAGTGAACATGGTTAAAGTACAAGTTAAGGCTTTGTTGTTTCATGACCTTTGTCAGATTATTGGTTGTTGAAATTATCTTTTAAATATATCTGCACTACTACTTTCAATACACAGGTGAAGTCTGCTCAAGTGCGAGGTAAGAAAGTTCATGATGGTCAGTCCAATGGTAAGATAGATGAGGCAGTCGTGCCAGAGGGGCAGCGGCTCAAGGAGAAACATTTAGAAGATCCATTGCAGCAGTCAGATGCTCAACCATATGAGTTTCAAGTAAGAGACATTGAGATTCCTGTTCTTATTGTAATTAATTTCTTTCTGTTGGAAAGTGGATGAAATGATTCAGTTGGAATATATTTCATATACAAGGGCATATTCCTGTCATAGTGTTCTTATCTGTCTTACCTTTTGGTTAAAGAAAATGAATTTAAGAAAAGACTTGGTTGAAGTCTGCTTATTTGGCAGAAATTGACACGAGTTATTTTGGAATACATGCTAATACTCAATAATTATAAACATGGGTGTTCCTGAGCCGAAATTTGTAAAGCTCACTTGTTATTATCATGTAAGAAGTTATGGCTTAAATGTATTGTAATAATCTTCAAAAACATAACTTCTGATTTCATATTGATTCAACAATTTTTAAAGGCAAGTATATTTGAATTCTGGGGAAATGCCTCAGAAAGTTAAAATTTCCATTTCTGCCCGATAGACCCTTGGACAAGTTGATAAGTTGTATCTGAATCTTGCCACTTTGGTTCTAGGCTTCCTACCCGAAATGTCTCTTCAGTTTGTAGGTGGTTTTATATTTGGTTAGTTGTTTATGTACTGCCTTCCAAATTTGATGTTTGGTAGATTAAATTGTAAAATTATACTGATTACTGTTTAGAAGAAGCTGGATTTCCATGGTATGATTTATCTAAAATGGTCATCTGAAGTGCTTGAACATAATTACTTTCCTCCCTTCCATTCTGAGATTTGAGTACTGATTTTCTTCCCTTGGACAGGGGGAGGATAACATGAACTATAGCTCACATAGGAAAGCGCACAATTTTGCCAGCAGCAATGGCAGTGGGAAGGGCAAGGGACATGGCCGGGGGCGATCTCAGCATCACATCAACGGAGGAAGTCATTTGGGATCTTCACCATTGGATGCTTCTGTCAATACCGAGAAGCTGACTATAGCCAAAGCATCTCCTGTCCCTCGCATGCCAGATGGCACTAAGGGATTCTCCATGGGTCGAGGAAAGCCAGTAGCTATCTCAATAGCTTGAAATGCTCTAATATTTTAAAAGCAAGTGTATTTTTCGAATGCCAGCATGCAATTCTAAAGGCAAAAAATGGCTTGTTATGTGCTGTATGGAAGGGGAGTTAAAAATCGTAGAGTGGCTATATAGCTATTACAAGGGTTAGTTTGGTTATATCATGTCTTTTGTATGTGCGTGTGTTAAGAGTGGAACAGAATCTCTCGAGGTATTATAACATTCGAACTTTTCTGTTCAGTTAGGTTCCTTGAATGTAGCAAGTGAATGGTAGAATACAAATATGATCGAAGAAAAACATTGCAAATCTCTCTCTCTCTCTGCGTGCGCGAGTGTGCACGTATGTTTTTCTGTTGCTCCCAACGTGCCCCCTTTTGTGGTGGGCAGGGGGTGGCGCATAACTAGTTTGGAGGGGAGTCAAACTGAAACAGGAACCTTAAATATGTTCATTTTGGTTAACTTGAGAATGGAGTTGTTGGGGGGTCTGATCCATTTTCACATTGTCATGTCCAGAAGTTTTAACTAAAATCAAGATGTTGATTAGAGGTCATCTTAGTGCTGGTAAAAACATTCTCAATCTGATTGAACTTGAATGAGATGGAGACAACTTGATAAATGTAAGAAATTTCTATTTCCAAAATATGATAAAAAACCGTTGAAAAAAAGTTAGACATGTTTGACACACTCTTTCAAAACTTATTTTGAACCACACAATTTTAAATAAAATAATATTTTTTATCACATCAATAATTTTTTCTTACGTTTTAATCAGATATTTTTTATCATATCACTATTTAAAATATATTTTTTCTTTAATAATATCCATCAAACACACCCTAAAAATGACAATGAAAATGTAGGAAAAAATAATTTAAAATACTAAAAATAATTTTTTTATCTGTTGCTCTTCCTAGCTGCAACGGTAAATAGTATTAGGCCAAGTGTTAATTTTACCGATGATCACTGAATTTTGTATCTAGCGTTTGTTTCACACTCGTAATGGAACTTCATATAAATATTTAATTCAAACATATGCGTCCGTTTGTAAAGTTATTGAACCCTTCAGAATTTTTGATTAAAAGTATACCACTTTGCATACGAACATGTAGGTTTTTCGGTTAAAAGGAACATTAAACTAAGTGGTTCGAATGAAACATTCTATAAACTTCAATTATAAGTTTGTGACTTAAATGATACTAAGGTTCTGTTTGATTGCAACAAATTCCATGGAAAATGTCACATTCGATGAAAACGAATTCCACTTTGACTGTTTGATTGAAACGTGAAAATGAAAATTGAATTTCAAGGTACAATCATTTTAACTTGTATTTTCTTTGTTTTCATGGGAAACAAATTCTTATGAGTTTGATAAATTTTTATTTTTCAACTAACATGAAATTAAAATTCATTTCCACATTTACCTATCAAATGGACCTAAGTGCAAAGTTTTGTGGCCATTAATGAAATTTACCCACTGGGCCAAAAAGAAGAAACCCTCAAAAAGAAAAGGACAAAAAGAACTGAACAGATATGATATCTGGCCCTCCATTTCACTGTTTTGAATTCAACATTAACCTGCAGAAGTTGTTGCTCAGTTCAGTTCAGTTCAATTATTCAGTCACGATATCAATACGGAAAGATCCCAAAAATGGAAAATGATAGTAGAAAGAAGAAACATGCGAATAAGAAGAAAGACATTTCTGAGAACAGAAGTCCTCTTCAAGATTTGAATGGCCAAGTTCTGATTCTCAGAAAGAATTGCAGCAAAAACTGCACAAATTCTTCTTCTTCTTCTTCTACGAAAACCCTTCTTATAAAAAAGCCCAAACCTCAATTCAAATTTACAAACTGTGCCACTCAAAAATCAGCAACAGCTGGAGGAGGTAGTTCAATAGTGCTCAGATCTAAGGAAAATGACATTCACAAAAAGCCCATTCCTCAGAAGCTACGGAAGAACAATCCTCTCCTATACTGTAGGAAAATTAATAAAAAATCAAACATATCTTCTCGTCCTCGCAATCCAGTGAATACATTGAAGAAAAGGTTCGAAGGAGTTGGGGAAAATCTAAAGAATTTGCAGGAAAGTAGCCCAGGTAAGTCAACCATTGAGCTATTCCGAATATCTAATAATAGCAATTGTTTAAATAGTATTGAGAATTTTACACCTGCAGGAAAAATATCATGTGGCTCTGGTTTAGAATTTGCAAATTTAGACGATAACAAAAATATAAGAGAAGACTCAACTTCAAGAACAATTGATAGTAATAGTAGTACTGCTACTAGAACTCCTCCTGTCGAGGTCTCTGTGTCTCCTGAGATTCAATGTGGGTCTCACTCAAAAGTGCTGGTTTCCGCAGCAGCTGTGACGCCTATTTGTTATGGCGCTGGACACCTTGTCTCAGGGGTCACGGATAAGAGAAAGTGTAGATCGAGAGGGATTCTCACTGTAGGTTGTGAAAACGCTAATCTTTTTGAATATGGTAGTAATGAGGGGAGCGTGATTGACGAATCTCAGGCTTCTTTGATTCCATTGCCTGGCGAAGCTTCGTTGCACTGGCTATTGTCTCCATGTGATGAGGAGCATGAGGGAAATGATAGTGATTTGGAAAAGAAGTTGGAACGCTGTAGGATGATACCTGGGAATGATTCTGTGTTGCTTGATTTAGGATCTTCTCCTTCAACATCAAGTGGTAATGCATCTGATTTCATACGTGATTTCGATAGCTCCGGTGTCAGTAGTAATGTAGGTGATACAGAAAGTACTGGAAAAACAAGGAATGTGTTGCTTTCTCCAAGAAGAGTTCCTGAGCAGCAGGCGATTTCAAAGCCTTCTTCCAGAAAAATAGATGAGTTTTTCTTAGTTGATACTCCTCATTGCACACCTATGGGTAAGGCTATCAACTCACAAGAGGACAAAGACTACAGTTACAATCAGATTGGAGATAGTGCTGCAGTGTCTGTTGGTTCTCTATGTAGTGGAAATGTCATTCAGACACCAGATTCAAATTCAAGCTCAGAAAGGCATATTGATGACTATGAACACCAAAGACTTCACTTCGAACCGGAGTCGGTCATAGAAATTCTACACGGAGTGAGCCTGTCACATAGAAGTAAGATTTCAATATGTGATGCACCTGGTTTTGATATGCATTGCACCAACTTGGCCTCACATTCTCATTCTGTTGACCTCAACCAACTTCCCCAGAAAAGTTCGAGCAAAACTTCTTCTGTCTTTGATTCAATGTCAGAGAATCTGTCACTATCCCAGATGAGGATATCATGGAGGGATGGACTGGTGAGCCAGACGTATGAGATGGATAGATTTGATTGTTGCAGGTGCTTGTCAGATGAGGAGGTTGATGCTGAGGGATGCTCCGACAAGCATCAAATGGCTTATCTAGGGATTGAATCCAGTGCAAACAAAGAATGCGATGTGTTGAGAAATAGTGGTCTCAAATCTCCTGTGCTGGAGTGTGAATCTACATTTCTGAGAACGGAAAAGGCATTATCGCCACATAGGCAAAACTCATGTGCTGAGTCCATAAACACAAATGGCGGTGGCTTAGTTGCTTCAGGGGATTCAGATTGGACGATTTGCTACAAAAACCACTTCTTTTAAGTCTGATAATTATGAAAATTTCTTTGACAGTAAGTTCTTTTTCTTTGTCTTAAGGTGGAGATGTTTTCTTCCTGCCGATGCTTAAAAGTTTACTTTGGTGAGGATCTATAATATATTGCAGACATAAAATCCGTAGACTTGTTCTTATTGGATCTTGTTCTTTTAAAAAGCTTTACATTAAACTTTGTCGAAAATGAACCTGCAATATTACATGATCTCCATTTCTAGCGAATTGCTTAATCAGCTATATTGTAATTTGAGTTTAAGAATTGGTTGGGTTTTAAGCTGGAATTTAGTAGCCTTTATCTTCTCTGAGGTTTACGGCTTTGAAGTTTTTCTGTAGCATAGTGCTTTTTGGATCTGTATGCGTGACTGGAGGAATTCTTTCATTGTGATGTTTAATTTTATTGCTTCTTCTCAATCATCTGATGACAACTTAATAGACAGTGTTTATTCTTTTTTTTTTGTTCCTGTCATTTTAGTGGTGTCCACTGATCGGAAAATGGCATTGTTTTGGAGGGTGGGGTGGGGAACCTCCCCAGATCTGTGATTTGTTGCAGGTGGGTTAGAAAATGAAACTGCTAACCAATACTTTGTTCTCAAAAAGTTTCTGTTTCCAGGAAAGATCAAATAATTTCTAGAATCTTTAAAAAATAAAACGACTTCTTATGTTAGGTTTAAATGATTTAGAAATTGAAAAATGCTGAATTTATGAGCAAATTACTATACCAAGGTGGAGGCATTTAACCATGAAGCCACCGCGTGCCCAATTTATATTAGATTGAGAAGGCAACTAATGCTTAAAAAGTTCTCTAAAGCATATCAGGTAACAACTAATAAGTGAATATCAAGTGAAATATACTTTCTTGTTAGCAATGATAATACCTGCTATTAAATTCCATATTCTGCAGCATTTCTTCTACTAAAGCAAAAACTAGAAATAAGTTGCAGATTGTTGTATTTGTTGCTTCAATTCACTATTCAAGCTTGTATTTTTATTTTTACCTGCAAAATTACTACCACTTTGTGGTTGGAACTTTAATTGACAAAACTATTTATCACCCCATTCATGCTGTGCAAGTCTGGTGTATATTAAACTGAAATATAATTCAGGGACAAAGAAAAGGAAATTAAAGGATCGATCAGCCATCTTTATTGCAAAAGGGGTGTATTTTCTTTTTATTTCTGTGGTTGTTTGAGTGACTCGTATGTCGATGAATAATTTAGTGATTTGTAGTTCATCATTGTGACTGTAATGTCCTTTTAATAAAGGTCACCCAGTTTAATTTGGAGATATTTTTTGAAGTTACTATTTGCTTCAGTATTCTATGTATATTATGTTAACGCCTTCAAATTCACTGCAGAAAGCGCTGGATGGTGCCAGCCAGATCTCGACCTGCATCTTTGATGTCAGTTGAAGGTATATTACCAAGTGGAAGACAGCTGAACCAAGGTGAAAAAAAGCTGTGTGGTTATATCCTGAGCAAATCGTTGATACTATGAGATCACTAAGGTACAAGAGACCTCACTGTGCATGACATGCTGAAGAGGTAGCAATTGTTTAATTATAGCATATTATTGATCTATCTGTGGTTGAAACTTGAAACAGAGAACTGTGTTCACAAATCTCTAAGGAAAACTTGGATGTACCGAGTTCGATGTTTGTCATTTAATAACGAAAAATAATTGTCATTAGAAAATCATTACCTGTTCTTGCCTCCACACTTTCCTCGTTTTTAACATGCTAATAAAAAATTGGATAACAATTATAATGACAGCAGTTTTTGAGAGTTCCCATTACTTAGGAAAATCAGATTGAAGTAATCATTTGAAAATCCGCAAGTGCACGGGATCGTGGTCAAGTAATATAAGGATGAATAGAGTATCGAACCCACGAGGACTGTGTGTTTGATCGTGTTAAAATTAATTGCAACTTTAATCGAATAACAACAAATTTTGTGATTTCTTTTATACTAATACCTAAATTATCAATTAAACTAATGAAAGTAAATAAATGTGTTTTTCAAATATGTGAGATGTATTGCTAAGATGTTGAATTCTTTTATTATTCAATTTATAGTGTACCAATTAAAGTGACAGTTTTAAATCATTCATGTTGGTTAGCGTTCCTAATTTAATTGAAAGTCTCTCTCGATAGAGATCAAATTTATTCTCCTCATATGATCTTTCTATCTATCGATAAAAAATGCAAACATGATAAATACATTAATATGTACTAGAACACCTATTGAAACCATATAAATCATAGATATATATCTCTATTCTCTATCGAACC
>CAIGRH010136639.1:0-14930 GCA_903798295.1 Fraxinus nigra | reverse complement strand
GTGAGAGAATTGAATGAGACTTGCAAGAATTTATTGGGCGTGTTTGAGCCACATTATTTTGAAAGAATGTATTTTGAAATAATAGATTGATGGAGAATGTGTGTTGAAAATGAGTAGAAAGATGAGAATGTGATTTTTAATGTGTACCAAATAGGGGCTAAAACCTACCATGTATTTAAAGATTACAATTCATAAATCAAAGATCAGATTTATTTATTCACAATTCAGGTGATTAATTAAAATTATAATTAATCTACAATTCAACCTCACCCGACACCTACCCCATCCTCAATTTTAAAACCTAAACCTCTTTCTCTTCACTCTCCTCTCCATTCTCCGTCTCACTTCTCTCGATGGCGCAATTGTCGCAAAGTTTCCTGAGAGAAGTGGTCGCTGCCGGTACTCCCCTATCCCTTCTCATACTCACAGGAAGGAATTGGATCTTTGTATGTGATGACAGTGTTGGTAGTGATTGGATCTCGACGCGCGCAGTGGTGATGAAGGGTTGATGTGATTTTTTGGTTGGTTTTTTTGGTCGTTGATAATTGTTTTGATTGTAGGGTTGTTAGTGGTGGTAGTGGTAGTGCAATAATGGTAGTGGCGGTGGTGGTGAATGTTATAGTGGTGGTTGTTTGTGGTGGAGGTGGTTGTTGGTGGCTGAAAATCTAATAGTGGTGGTTGTCGTGGTTTTTGTTGGAAGTGGATTGAATCGGTGGTGGTGTTGGTGGTGGCGACAAAGTGAGGGTGGTTGCAAGCAACAGTGGCAGTGGTTTTGGCGGCGATGGTAAGTGACTCACTATTTGGTGTATGTGATCAACTATTTAATTGTGATGTAAAAACTCGATAATTTGTGATCAACTAATTTTAAAATATGTGACTTACAAATAAATTGTGACCTATAAATTTTTTTATATGTGATCGATGAAATAATCTATCACAAATTAATTTGATAATATGTGACGTTGTGACCTACAAGTATACACATGTGGTCATTAATTATATAATTGTGACTTTAATATAATTAATTAATTAATTAATATCCGAGTTTTGAATTTTGAAACTTCAAACCCGAAAAATTGAATTATCCATACTTGTGAACTTTTTCCTTCTTTCATTACACCATATGGGCTGAAAATTTGTGGCTCATGGGCCTGTTCCGTTGAGATGTGAGTGCCAGAAAATAAGAAACGGGACTCAAGTGCACCTAGCATTAATGTTTGGGGACCTTTGGTGCAATCTTTCTTTTACATTATCCAACCAACCCAAAAACATCCTTTTCCCGCTTCAAATTCATTCGAAAACCATTTCAAATATAGATACCCCTTGCAATCAACAGTGAAGCTAAACAAAATTATTCTGTGAAATTTCATCTTTTATACCTACAAATTCTCCCAAGAATCTGAAATGCCCACTGCAATTGAAGAATCAGACCATGGGCAGCAGCAAAATTTGGCACAGAAAATTGCTAGGGTTTTAGATGACATTCGGAGTTCAAATGCCACACACATTCGAAAANATCCTTTTCCCGCTTCAAATTCATTCGAAAACCATTTCAAATATAGATACCCCTTGCAATCAACAGTGAAGCTAAACAAAATTATTCTGTGAAATTTCATCTTTTATACCTACAAATTCTCCCAAGAATCTGAAATGCCCACTGCAATTGAAGAATCAGACCATGGGCAGCAGCAAAATTTGGCACAGAAAATTGCTAGGGTTTTAGATGACATTCGGAGTTCAAATGCCACACACATTCGAAAACTGAAAGATCTCTCTGCTCTCCGGGCCTCCTCACCGGTCCGATTCTTTGAGGCATTTTCCAAAGCCCTCATTCCTCTATTCAATTTCCAGCGGCGGACTGCCTCTGCAGAGCGAATTGTTAAATTCGTTTCGCTCTTTGCTTTCACTCCCGATGCGAAGAATATTAGCAGTTCTGATGGGTTTCTGGAGAATTTTCTGAGGTTTTTGCTTTTAGCGGCTGAGGCGGCTAATAAGACTGCTAGGTTTAGGGCTTGCCAGATCATTTCTGAGGTACGCGATAGATTTTGATTCGGGGGTTGTACATCTCAGTTTCAATGTTGTACACACTGCTTTACATTACGGAAACTTCTTCAGCATTCTATACCTTTCAATTTAAGTGCATTAGGGGGATGAAGTCAAATAATAGAAAAAATATTTTATGAAATTTTTTCTAAACCTTAAGAAGCTAACCGTTTTTCTTTGCCTTTAAATTTTCGAAGTGTGTAATGACTATGAAGGAAACAATTAGAATTGAGGCATTTTGTCTGAATTTTTTTCATCAATAGGATAAGTTAACTGATATATATATATTTTTTGACTGTCTAACAGAAACAAAATGATCCAAGTTGAGACATAAGGTCTAGATTAAGAGTTGAAGACATTATTTTAAATTGGCTTTTCATAAAATTATACGGCATGGTTTGTCCTGAATATTTTCTGGTTCCACGTTGCTTAATTTTTTGTCGAACTTGAAAAAAGTTTTAACTCTTTTATAGCTAACGGTGCATATAATCTTCTTTGGAATTGATCTGTACTTGGAATTAATTAATTAGCTTTTAGTTCAGTGCTTGGATGAGCATACCTTGGAAGAGTTGGCCCTGTGACTTGCTTTCCTTAAATTTGTTTTCTCTTCTGGGTTAGTATACTTTACATGATTAAAATTTTACCTTTCTAGATCATTATACGGTTGCCGGATGATGCAGAAGTGAGCAGTGAACTCTGGGATGAGGTGATTGAATGCATGAAGTTGCGGGTGGGTGATAAGGTTCCTGTAGTTCGATCATTTGCAGTCAGAGCTCTTTTACGCTTTGCGAATGAGTCAGAGAACAGAGACATTATTGACTTGTTCCTTCAGGCACTACCTTTGGAGCAGAATGCAGTGAGTGTTCTGACCCCTGTTCTATTTGTGATTGCATTTTTTTCTACTCTTTTTTGCTTAATCTTATTATATATCTATACTAATGTTCCGTCGTACACCTTCAGAATGTTATTTCTTTGGTTAAAATGGTTTTCTGGACTATTTAACAGTAGCTTCTCAACATTAAGCTGAAAAGCTGTGGCAGATTCAGTCAAATTATTACTACAAATTAACAGAAATACTTCAAAAGAGGCTGGGAAGCAGCAGTATAATTTTTCTTCTCGTTAATATGAAATATCACGCCCCAAATCTGCAAAATGTCGAGGATAACGTTGAGTCGTTGACATGATTTTGGAATAGTTAATATAATTTTTTCAACTTTTATGCTGAAAATTGCATTAGTGAGCCAATTTAAAATTCAACTGACAAATATACGTCAGATGAATTGGTAGTCAATTGAATTTGAGTTGCAGAAGATCAATTCATCTTCTCTCTTATAATGAATAACCTATCTGGACACTGTTTATCGAGTTTTCCACATATTGTAAATGTGCAGGATGTTCGTAAGACAATTGTGTTATCTTTACCTCCTTCAAATGAAACCTTATCAATAATAATTGATAGCACTCTGGATGTGAGTGAATCAGTACGGAAGGCAGCTTTTTGTGTTATAGCCAGTAAATTTCCACTTCAGACTCTCAGGTAATTTCATGTGCTAGTCCTAGTTATGGTACTTTCATTTCTGCTTCTCCAAAAGTGTCCCAGGCTAATGCCTGAGACATGCCTCTTGTGAGGCTTTCACTAAGCTTCTCAAAGCTCATGAGTGCCACTTGTTGAGACTTACATCTCAATTTACAGAGGCACGCGCCTGAAGGCATAAGCCTCATGATGGTGACCTGTTTTCTTTCTGGCGGCTTTTGTTTTTGCTGGTTTTTAATAACCTAGAATGTTGTGAGTGTTGTTAAGCTATTTTAAACGCTAGCAAACATAAAAACTAGAAAAATGTACTGGAGAAGACACAAGAGAGCAAGTATACCTGTCATCTTACTTGCCTACCTCCACCCCTGCCATCTTCAGCACTGTAGCCTAAATAATATGGAAAGAGTGAATAATTGCCAACAAAAAAAGCCGGAAGAACATTCCAAAGTAAGTTTTGAAAAAAGTAGAGGTATGATTTTGCAATGTAAATCATGATTTTGCTGTCACTGACATAAATTTTCCATTAAATTCCCACAATCATTGTTTGAAAAAACCAATAAAGGCTTGCCTCTTGAATCTAGCCTCATGTGAGGCTTTTATAAAACACCTCAAATCTTATTCCTTAGGTACCATTTGTGAGGCTTATGCCTCGACTTTGTAAGGTTTACGACATATGCGACTAAAATGCATTTGTTTGACTTTCATTTTCTGGACATTTTGTTATTGGCCTTAATTCTTTATAACCTAGAATGTTCTATGGGTTTTTTATTTTCTTTTTCCTGCCTACATGGTAAGGAATGGAGGAAGAATAGAACATTGTAAGTGGAGAATGATGACAAAGAATGAGAACAAATTGATAGTGCTTGGGAGAATGTCTTTGATGATTCCTTAATTCCTTTAAAGATTATATTAGTAGTGAATTAGTGATGATACAAGATATTGTTGGGCTGTTTCTACTTCTAGTAGTAGATTAATATTTTGTTATGTGATTACTAATTCGAAAACTCACATTTATCTGCTTTATTTATCTATTTTATGTTTATCTGCAAGTTAAACATTTTTTTGGTTATTTGTTGTATTATGAATTTTTTAAACGTGATCATGAGCATATTTTTGTATTTTTACATTCTTTGAAACATTTTATTGGTCCGTCTCGAGACTTCCTACTAAAAGCACCTCGAGAATCACACCGTGTATTACAAGGGTAAAACAATTCGTTATCCGACTAAGCCTTTTTAAACATTGCCTACAAGTATTATATCTATCGTCATACAAAGTTAGGCGGTCATATAAATTAAAATAGATAACAAAGAAAAATGCACTGGATTTCGATGCAAGTTTCCAAGACAAAATGAAGGTATGAATATGATGATGAATATATAGTATTTGGCCTCAAGGATAGAAAGAAAAAAAATTAACTTACAATAATTTACTCTCTTAAACCTGCATTGAATTTCTTATCATGTTCATTTAAATTTGAGAACATGAACTTACCATCCCATAATTTTCACTCATTTTAAACTGTTCTGAAACATTAACTTCATCGGGAGCCTAAACAGATATCATACTTCACTGTAAGGTCTTGTTTACACTAAAAGTATCATTATGTAATGACACAAGGCATGCATTCTGCAGTTGTCATGCACCATATGTATCCGAAGGTTTCCAATGAGAATAAGATAAAAACTTGGCAATCAAAGATATGGGAGGAATTAAGACTATATAGATATTCCAAAACAGCATTATGCTCCTTCACTTAATAGACAGATTTGTCCAACAACAGTAAATCGAATAGCAATGCCCTTATATGGACATCAGAGGCCAGAGGCACATTTTAGGAAAAATTGCACATTTATAACTCAATGAGAAATTAGTGACTTGATTTTTTTTTTTGATAATAGTAGATAGAAACAATGGTTGAAGGAGACATATTAAAACCAAGGAATATAGACCTGTCTATTATGCACACAACAATAACGGACTAACTAAAGGTGAATTTTTGCTTTGCTTGTTCAAAGTTGTAATTAGACTCCCTCATAAAAGAGATTAGATTTACCTTGTACTAGAAATTTCTGTTTTCAGAGTAAGAATTATTTGAAAAAAAAAAGTTGCATCTTCCTAATAACATTAAATATATTAGCTTTTAAAAATTCACCACCTCCTATAAGTAAATAAATAATTTTCCTCAAACTGAATCATGTACGCATAAAAGGCTGACAGATTACGGTGCGATAGGAACAGGTTGCCCATTCAAAATAAGTACTTAGTTTAAAAAAGCATGAGATGTATGGATAATATTAGATGTCTTAATTTAAGTAAAGGATCAATGGGATGTTTGACCACAAAAGAAAAATATAAACAAACAGAACTCAATTGCTGTTTGGTATAATGTCAGGTCCATGGTTCTATCTCTATTTAAATATGACGTTTATTCATATGAAATAGAAAGTGGGATCCCAACGAATTCTTGGTTATGTGTTGTACTCTTGCAGTATCATTACATGCAAGTAAAAAGATCTGAACCATAGCACCTTATGAACACTTATCGAAGTTCAGGGAACAATAACATATTCAAATAGTATAGAGGAAAACCCAGGTGCTTGTTACTCTGGGCTATAGGTGTCTGAAAGGCAGTTAAAATTTACTTCTTCAATTACCAAATGTTATTAAACCTTTAAATTATCCTTGGCAGATGATAATACCAGGAATGTAAGTTAAGGTTTTTTCTTGTATGAAGCAACTTGCAACCACATACAAAAATAGCTTCAAGAAAAACTCATAAAAGCTTCTGCAACTCATTTTGGCGCCCTGAGGCACCACATTCAGAATTCAAATGAATGTTCAACAGAGAACAAGAAACTTAGATTCGATATAAATAGATGGAATATTCTCATAGTTAAGAGTTGTCCATTCACTGTTAATCTGGCAGAAGTATGCTAGTGCACTTTCTCTCCACTTCATATTTCATTTGGAACTTTTGTCTTTAAGCAGACGAGGTGGATACCTCTGTTTTTGTTGAAATGGTGTGTAAAAATTTATTAATGTTTTCTCTAAGGCAAAATTCTCTACTCTAGCAGTGAATCCTATTCTGATATAGTAGATTTTCTACTCTGTAAAATTTCTTTTGAGCATTTTCTTTCATCCATAGAGGCATATGGTTGACAAAAATTAAGCTGCTGAATGCTGATGCTAGGGGTAGATGTTATTATCTTGCCTCTGGAAATGGATGAAGCGTAAACTCATCTTAAGTTTTATTCAGCTCTACCATTTCAGTCTGGCCTTTGGATTCGAAGGTTTAAATTCCTTACTGATTTTACATTATTTGTGTCACAGCATAAAGCTTAGAACAACCATGCTTCAGAGGGGGCTTGCAGATCGCTCAACAGCTGTAGCAAAGGAGTGTTTGAAATTGATGAAAGATGAATGGCTTTTGCAGTGCTGCAATAGAGACCCTATAGAATTACTTAAGTTTCTTGATGTTGAAACCTATGAATCAGTCGGGGAGTCTGTAATGGCCACTCTACTGAAAGAAGGATTGGTAAGTTTGCAAGATGGACAAACCATCAGGCAGTTCTTGGCATCAACTAGTGACGCAACTGAAGGTTAGTGTTATTTGTAACTAAATCAATCTGCCCTTTTCCTTTCTAGATACCCTCCACTAATATGGTTTGTCCACAAAAAAACGCCAGCACGATATTGGTCAAAGCAGTTTGCTGAAGAACTTATATTCTCAGTTAAAAATTATTTTATGCTAGTCTTATATCTACATACTACGTATTTGTTATTTGGAGGTTAGTATTCTTGAACATATGATTGCCAATTTTTTTAACCGTGTCTCTTTCCTGTACTGCTGTAGGCTTTTGTTAGTATAGAAAAACTTACTGGTTTCATTCTGGATTTTTATGATACATATACTGCATTAATGATGCAATATTTGAGTCAACGGGAATTCTATAACTGCAGTCATCTCGTGTTCAGCAACTTTTAAGAGAACAAATGTGATCTCTTGTTTAGAATTCGATTTTGACCATATTAATCTCAAGTTACGTATTCATCAATCGATAATAATAATGTGATGCGTAATTGATTTGTTATCTCAGTATGGAAGTTCTTGATGAAGTTGGAAGCTCTTTGTATCAAAGCCTGTATTCCTTTATCATTTGGATTATTTATTTATTTATTTATTTTTATCAGAGATTAGATTAGTTCACAAAATTTATGAGTTATTTTAGGTAAATATACTTTGGTGGGTCAAAGTTATCACCTTTTTCATTATGTGGTTTCCTATATTTGCATTAAATTTCACATGTTGATGCCTCCTGGTCAATATGTAATTTCTTATCCCCAAACTTGATTAAGAAGCTAATGCATTCAATATCTCATTAATTTTTGCAATTGGATAGCAGAAGACTGCAATCATGGCATCCAACTCATGGAAGCTGAAGTTGCTCTTTATTGGAGAATGGTCTGTAAGCATCTACAGATGGAAGCTTCTGTAAGTATTTGTTGTCTGCGAACCAATTATCCACTTTTTTACTTGATTATTTAAATTTTGAGTTTGCCATTTTTCGTTCTTTGTTAGAATGTGGAAAGCCAAGCATCCATGTAAATTTTCCTTATTATTATTATTTTTTTTTTGCTGAAAAAAGTGGAAGATCCCTTATAGAACGTTAGAATGCCTTTGAAAATTACCTGCAAATTTAACTTCTAACCTAGCTCCATATTTTCTCATGTCATTTCTTCCCTCTTAAGTTCACACACATTTGAGTGTATGTGTCTGTCAGTAATGATCTGGCTGTTCAATTTTTATTTTGAACCGCGAAACGGAAGAAACTTTTGAATTTTTACATGTATCTCTTTGCTTTGGAAATGATTGTTGATAATTACCTCGTTGCATTCTCTTGGTGAAATTTAAAATATACTTTCTCTTAATGTGTTACTCCACTGCCAGCATTTTAAGCGAATGCCAAGACCAATATTGTCACTCTTAAGTGGCTTCATATGATCACATTTTTACATCTCTTACACTTCTGTATCGTTCTTAGCTGTTTATGTTACTTCACAGCACAAACTAAATGGCATTTGAAACTTGCATTTGGTTTTTATGTGTCACTAATCATTCCATTGAAATCCTTCATTTTCTTCAGATTGTTGTTTCTTGGAAACACATTATAAATCAGGTTTTGCATGCTCAGTACTTGGCCCCTGTTTGATGGCCATTATTTGGAAAAAATAATGTTTTGAATAGTGATTTTTAGAAGAATGTATGGTTAAAAAGTAGGAAAAAGATTTAGGTATATGTGCATAATATGTTATTGTATGAATGCGTAATTAAAATGAGTAGACGTAGAAAGAAGAGTTTTCAAATAATGGTTGTCAAACAGGAGCTTAGTTATGTGCCTGTGTAGTGATAATTGAAATTACATGTGAAGTGTTATAGAGACTAAATCTTTTCTTTTTTGCTGAAATTTGGATTAAAAAGTTCAATTACTTATATTGCATTAAGATTTCTCCCCCATGGTTAACCAGGCAAAGGGCTCTGATGCTGCTATGACAACAGGCGCAGAAGCAGCAGTATATGCAGCAGAAGCTTCAGACCACAATGATCTTCTTGACAGTGTTCTTCCTGCTGCTGTTTCTGAATATGTTGAATTGGTTAATGCTCACATCGCTGCTGGTGGGTGAAATTCACCTGACAATTAGTTCCTTCTAGTTTTTGGTTATAGGAGTTTAATACCACCTGACTTTTACAGGACCAAATTATCGTTTTGCATCTCGACAACTGCTACTTCTTGGCACTATGCTTGACTTCTCTGATGCTTCAAACAGAAAAGTAGCCAGTGCATTTGTTCAGGAGTTATTGCACAGACCCCTTGATCATGAAATGGATGACAGTGGAGTTGAAGTTGTCATAGGAGATGGTATTAATTTAGGTGGAGAGAGAGATTGGGCTGCTGCTGTGGCAGAATTGGCAAAAAAAGTCCATGCAGCTGCAGGAGAATTTGAAAAAGTTGTACTTGGGGTAGTTGAGGAGCTTGCTCAGCCTTGCAGAGAGAGAACAGCAGACTGCAAGCAATGGTTACACTGTCTTGCTGTGACCGCCCTTCTTTTGGAGAACATAAATTCTCTTGGTTTGATGCGGGGAGTGGCCATGGACCCCAATGAAATTCTTCACTCTCTATTGCTTGCGGGGGTATGTTTATAGACCATGATTTTGTCTTTCATATATATATATATATATTGATATAAGCATACATAAAAATTCATCACCGATATCCTCTTACATCTTCAATTTATTTATTTTATTTTTTTTTGGGTAGGGATAGGGATAGGGTTGCTTTTTGTAACGTTATAACTATCAGAAGTCCTCTATCTCTTACATTGTTCTCAAAGTTAGCTGGTACTATTATGAAATGCAGGCGAAGCATGGTCACTTGGATGTCCAGAGGGCTGCTATCAGGTGTCTTGGTCTTTTTGGTTTGTTAGAGAGGAAACCTAGTGAAGTTCTAGTAAGACAGTTAAGATGTTCTTTTGTAAAGGGCCCTTCTGCGGTTACAATAATGGCTTCTAAGGCATTACTTGATCTCGGAATATGGCATGGTCCGCATGAAGTTGACAAAGCCATGAACTGCAATCTCTCATCCCAACTCCGTGATCATAGAATGGCTTGGACTCCTGTTGACTTGAGCAATGGAAGCCAAGATTTCGATATTGAACTGCTTGATCTGCTATATGCTGGACTTGAGAGACAAGATTGGGGTGCTTCTGCTGAAGTTGATGAGAATGAGTCAATTCAGGCCATCCTGGGAGAGGGCCTGGCTAAAATTCTTCTTTTACGTGAAAAGTTTCCAGGAGTACAAGCTTCGACATATCATTTACTATTAGCCAAGCTCATTATCCTGTACTTCTGTAGTGAGAGTACAGAACTTCAGAGGTGGACAGCTTTTTCCCTTTGCCTGATTCTTGTTTTGTTTTATAAAAATCTAACCAGTTATGTATTGTTCACTTTGCCAGGTTGAAACAGTGTCTATCTGTTTTCTTTGAGCATTATCCATCTCTCTCTGTGAATCACAAGGTCTGAATCATTACACAAGGAGAATATATACTGTACATTTTGCCCCACAACCTTTTATCAATTTTTCAACCACACATTTCACCAACTTTTATTGGAATCTACTAAAAATCTAATTTTTATCCAAACCAAACAAGGCTTTATATTTTTTGTTATTTGTTTATGAAGAAATTTCACTTATGTAATACATGTCCTCTGTAAATGTAGAAATGCATATCCAAGGTTTTTATGCCAGTTATACGTTCCCTGTGGCCTGGTATCAATGGAAACGCCACAGGATCTACAATTATGGTGTCTAACATGCGTAAGCGTGCTGTTCAAGCTTCCCGCTTTATGCTGCAAATGATGCAAGTTCCGTTATATGCAAAGGAGACTGCACCAGATGAAAATGATGGTGAAAGCCTGGACAATCAGGCTGATCCTTCACTTGATTTTGAGAGTGGAGAGGAAGGGCTTGCGATACGCATTGCAGTAGAGGTACATATATTTATTTGACTTTTTGAAGGAAGTCACTGAAAGTTTTGGAAATACTATAGTTTGTTGGTTTTTCTAGGTTTTGTAAAGATGCAATTGCTACCATCATTTTGATTCACATAAGCATAGAGGTGCATGGTTTCGATTTACTGCTCATGCATATGTGTACGTGGATTATATCGTGATCTTTCTGGTCTTTTCTTTATTTAATAAAGATATGTTTAGAGTGGCCCTTGCTTCAATAATGTGTTTAAACATGTGTTCCATGTTTTAGGTGACTTGTTGCCTCTTGTAATGCATAGGCATGTGAATATTTACATTTTCTTGCAAGTGGTAATTGCTTGGTGGTAATCTAGTATTTCATTCATGGAGTAGGAACTGTAAGCCCACCCTCGAATATTATAAAGAAGCATTGATAAACTTTGTTTTTTTCCTTTTTGTTTGTTCATAAGCTTTTTCCCTACACTTGTTATGCCTTCCTCTTAGGATATTCAGCGAGTAATTAGAATTATTGTGTGCCTTAGTACAATGTTCACCTAAAATAAGGGCAATAAATTGATTTGTATGCTGTTCAGCTGTAATCATAAGCTAATTTCTCTTTTTGGACAATCAAGGTGGCAAGCTTCCATGCAAAGAAGACACCAGCTGAGAAATCATATCTTTCTGCAGTTTGTAGGATACTTGTTTTACTTCAGTTCCGGGCATCTGAACAGGGGGCAATAAAGCTTGTGCGGCAGCTCTTAAATCGTGTATCTGAATCTGTAGCTGCTGAAAAAGATCTACTAAAGGAGCTGAGGCAGATGGCTGAACGCCTGAAGGAATTAGATGGACACCCAGACCAGAAATTGTCGTCTGATCAGACTAATCAGATCCTTGGTAATGAAATTTTTTTTATATATGTTTTCTTCGTGGACGTTGTTCAATAAAATTGCTAATAGCTAAAGAAATTCCATAATCATTCAACAGCAGAAACCACTTTCTTGTTTAGGCCCTTACGAGGTAGGTTGACACAAGAAAACCTTTTGCTAGATGAGAAGAAAAAAAGCTGTCGAGGAGCTTCGTCATCATTTAGAATTACTTACTCTTGAATGGTTTATTGAAACATTAATAAAAAAAAAAAATCTATTATCTTGTCTAAGCATGGAAGAGAAGGTATCCAAGTTTCCTTTTCCAGTGTCTTTCCGTTGCAATGTATAACTGGGATAGGTTTGAGGCATTTCTATCTTTTCTAAAAAAAAATTCGTTTTATTCTCCCAGATGCTTGGAACGAATAATAATCTATCTGCTAGTAGAATTATGTTGCTTAAAATTGGTTCTCTGGCTTTCCATGTTAAATGCCGAGTTAAAATGCATTCGATACTCGTTACTCTTTAAGCTCTCTCATTGGACAATTTTGTTTAGTATTACTGAGACAACTATTTGGAGTTATCTTCATCTTTTTTGTTGTGTTCATGAAATAGGGAGGTTGGAACTAGAGATCAACCTTGAAGAGGAAGACAAAATGGAAGTGCCAGAGACTCCGGCAGTACAATCAACGAGGCCAGGTCGTGCTAGAAGACGAGCAAGGGTTGAAGAAGAATCGTCATCCGATGATGAACTCTCACCCACTTCTGTGGCTCCCACGAATCCTGCTGTGATGAGTACTCGATCACAGAGGGCAAGTAAGACAGCAGCATTGACCAAAATGACTGCCAAACAAACCGTTAAAATTGATGAGAATGATGCAACTGATGATGATGATTCTGGCTCAGAGGTGACATCTGAAGATGATTCAGATGCTTTTGATTAGTATGGAGTTGCATCCTTTAAGGATTTGCTGTATGTAGACCATATAATATTTGTAACATGCTATTTTGAGGTTATCCTTTGTATGATCATAAAAAGTGCATTAATATCAATTCCTTCATCTCATTGGAATAGGAGCAATTGTCTTTTGACATTTTGGGAAGTTATCCGTCAAGCGTTAACTAGATTGACATGTATAACGTTCTTATTCAAATGTGATCATTTTAAGATTGGTTGTCTCCTAATTGATAAATTTAGTGAAAATTATCGGTAATCGTTTATATGGTATACATGTGACGTTTTGTGATTTGATATACTAATGTTGTAGTTTTTTATGGACTCGTGCATCAAATCACAAACTTCTACCCATATCAAATAAAACAAAAGGTTATTGTAGTTTTCTCGTCTGAAAAGTTTAACATTGATAGAAAGGACCAATTGTGCGGTCAGAAGTTGAAATGAGGACTTTAATGCTATAAATAAAAGGATAGGTCCTGTTTCCTTAGAGACCCAATACATTAGTGATCATGTACAAATAAGCTATATTTGCACGATTTTTCTTCTTAAACGCGTTCCGCAATACAAATTCTTCGCTCATTTTCTCACTTGTCCCAAAAACCCCTAATCGTTTCAAAATTCTCAGTTTCTCCCACTATCAATGGCTTTGGAATGGGTTGTTCTAAGCTACGTCGCGGGAGCAGAGGCGATCATGGTCCTCCTTCTAACCCTCCCGGGCATCGACCCGCTTCGTAAGGGACTGATCAGCGTCACTCGAAGCCTACTGAAGCCGTTCATGTCCGTCGTACCATTTTGTCTCTTCCTGTTAATGGATATTTACTGGAAGTACGAGCATCGACCCAGTTGCGAGTCCGATTCTTGCTCCCCATCTGAACATCTCCGCCACCAGAAATCCATCATGAAATCACAGCGTAATGCCCTGTTAATCGCATCTGCGTTGCTGTTTTACTGGCTTCTTAATTCCGTCACGGGCCTTGTGGTTAAGATTGAACAGTTGAATAAGCGTGTTGAGAAGCTCAAGGCCCAGGATTGATTTTGAACTGGGTTGGATAGCTATGCTGGATTGGAGATTTGGGGATCTCAGATAAGTCCATTAGTCAAAAGTTTTTTTGTTGTTAGTAGTTTTTACTAGTAAATGTTTGACGAATAAGGACGTATTTTAGCTGGATATTATGGATGTTACTCCTTTATGTTCAAGTTAATTACAGGTTTATTACGTATATTTGGCGAGGATTCTGAAATTCTGTCTTTTCTTTTTGTTGGCTTTGATGACATGTAAAATTGCGTGTTCACTGGTGATTTCTGGTATGATGGAATTGTAAGTTTCATTTGTATGGATGCTTTAATTGATATAATTTCTAACCTCGAATTTTTGTTCAATGGAAATAGTTGTAATTTGATGATGAAAACTGAAAACATTTTTGTACTGTGGGTTTGACATAAATACTGTGGAATAGTAAGTGTAGAGATCGAATAGCACGAATTAGCCAATAAAACATACAATCAACATAAAGTAAATGTGTAGGAAACTGAAAAATTAGTAAAGAACACGAGAAATTTTCGCACTAAGGCAAGAGGTTCGGAATAAATTCCTAATCCCCTTTTGAGCTTCAGCCAACCAGAAGAAATCACTATATTAAACAAGGATCAAAGTTACAACACGGCACTCAGCAAGAATCACTCAAGAATCTTCACAGTAATGATTCTCTCAAATCGAACATAGAAATCCACAAGGATACAAATCAGCCCACTACAAATCACTCAAGATATGTACACAAGCTAGTTAACAATCGGTTTACAAGAGATCGTAATTTCAGAGTGCAAGAACGAAGAAGACAGAGAGGGCAGCTCGAGAGGTTTCTAGGGAGTCTGAGAGAATGAAAAGTTATTCCCAATCTCAAACCCTTGAAGTGTATATAAGAAGCCAACATAAGACAGAAAATGGGCCATCAAGTAATAAGTATCAGTCCAGCCCAACATCAATTAACTTCAGCCCAATAGTCA
>CAIGRH010136617.1:0-11826 GCA_903798295.1 Fraxinus nigra | reverse complement strand
GAAAGAAAATAAATTTTAGATAATTCAATGACCTAAAATTTATTTGTATGTAAATTATTAATTAAACGTGTTTCATTAATTTAGTTTTCAAATTAGAAAATATTATATTTGTCCATATTTTGAAAGAAAGGGGATAGATGAGAGAAAGTGAATTACCAGAAAAATAAAAATCATCCCCATAGAGAAATATTTTCCTTATTTTTTAGGAAAATATATTTACATGATCAAAAGTTGAAAAATATTTTTCATGAAAATATTATCAATCAAACGCATAAAAGTAGCGGAAAAATAACATTTTTTATAAAAAATAAAGTCAATCAAACACACGTTACTATGTAAGTCGAGTAGTCTATAGTGAAATAAACCCCATATTTTATGTAGGGTGATGCTATTGGTATATTGGGGTGTCCATAAGGTAACATGAAATTTGTATGAAAAGAAAATAAATTGTAGATAATTCAATGACCTAAAATTTATTTGTATGTAAATTATTAATTAAACGTGTTTGATTAATTTAGTTTTCAAATTAGAAAATATTATATTTGTCCATATTTTGAAAGAAAGGGGATAGATGAGAGAGAGAGTGAATTACCAGAAAAATAAAAATCATCCCCATAAAGAAATATTTTCCTTATTTTTGAGGAAAATATATTCATATGATCAAAAGTTGAAAAATATTTTTCATGAAAAAATTATCAAACGCATAAAAGTAGCGGAAAAATAACATTTTTTATAAAAAATAAAATCAATCAAACACACGTTACTATGTAAGTCGAGTAGTCTATAGTGAAATAAACCCCATATTTTATGTAGGGTGATGCTAGTGGTATATTGGGGTGTCCATAAGGGACACTCGGCACCCCCCTATTGGATGGAGTGTCGATCCCACAGACACTTCATCCAATAGGAGGGTGCCGGATGTCCATTACGGACACCCCCAATGTACAAGAAGAATAATCTTTTTATGTAATTTGACATTTCATGGTGAAATGACTTTAGGGCAAAATCGCGTGAATTTTCCTTTCCTTTAAGAAAAAAGTTGAATTATCTTTCCAACTTTGTCACCTTATTTGCTGAAAAAAGAGGCACCGAATCCAGCCGTTTTACACTACCCTTTAGTTTTTTCAAACCTTTTCCCACCCTTTATTAAAAGACCCAAAAAAACAAAGAAAAAATCGAACCTTTTTCCAATGCCAACATTTGAGTGGAGCGTGGCGTTTCACATTTGGCAACATGATTAAGTTAACCAACAATATAATTACTTGCAAAACTAGCAAATAGTTCACACATCCTCAACATTTTCAAATGAACATCTACCCGCAGAACTTTTGAAAAGTCACAAATTACTTAAAAATTAAGAAATTGTTTTTGATGGCGTTTGGATAATTTTCTTTTACGAAAACCAGAAACCATCCAAAGATCATTTGTGTCTTGAGTACACGTCTTTCTTTCTTGAATGGACGAAACATGCTCGGAAGGTTAGCCGTCGTCGGCAAAACAATGCTAACAAAAAAGGATAGTTTAATCCAAGTCAAAGTCAAACAATTAATATTAACAACGTCTTTCACGGATTCCACAACTTTTCAATCATACATTTCAAAAACTTCAATCACAATCTACTAAAAAATTTAATTTTAATCTACACCAAAAGATTTCATGATGAGTATTTGTATGATTGTACCAAATTAAATTCAGAATTCAATTTGGGAAATTGTTCAATAGAATGATAGTATTTGAGTGTAATAAAGATGAAATTATATTGCCCTTTTAATAGCACTCTCTTCACAAACAGATTGTTTCATAATTCTACGACAAAGCATCATGAAGGCATTGAGAGTATGGCACAAAAGAACATGTTTGGTTTATAGAATATTGGACAGTGACAAACATGCCTAACTAAAAGTAGAACAGAAGCACAAGATAAATTTATCTTCTCCACTAGCAGACGAAACTAACAGAAACGCAGATATAATCCATATCTATAATCTGAATTAACAGATGAAAGAAAAATGAATGAGGAAAAAAAAAAAATCTACTTCGCAGATGATTTTTTGTCAAGTTCTGGTCTGAATGTTGGAGAAGAAGCCAATGGAAGTACCTGTGATTCTTTGTTATGGCTCTTATTGATAAATGACATAAAAGAACCATTCTTTTCTTCTTCACTCAAATTTGAAACCGCGGCCCTTTTTTTCTCAGCTTCTTCCATTAGCAATCTTCTAAATAACTTTTCTTCTGCGTCTTTCAAGAACTTGAATTTTGGAGGAGGTGAAGATCTTAACCTATTAACTTCAACCTCCGATAATGATTCAAAAAGAGGATTAAATCCATGGTTATAACAAGAATCAAAAGCCTTAACAGAGGGTGAAGAAATAGGGGTTAAATATGGTGTGCCAGTTCCATCTACGCCAATAAAAAGATCGCTCAAACTTCTTGTTCTTGATCCTTTTCTGCTACTTCTATCACCCTTTGATTTCCCATCATCAGACTCCAAATCCTCCTTGCTTTCTTCCTTGATTGTGAAGAGAAATCTTGGGGGCCCCCAAAGATTGTGCAGCCTCATCAGTTCAGTTTCAACACCATCTTCACCGTAGCCTTTCAATAGCAAATCTTTGCTTGACCCTAATTCTAGGTCAATTTCTTCATGCCCATTAATGGATTCTGCTGGATTTTTCACTGTATTTGTCTGTTCTTGGCTACTTTTCACAGAATAAGGCTTCTTCCAGCAAAACAGACAAGAAAAACTTTCAATTTCTCCACTGCTACTCGTTATTCTCTTCTTCCACCATAGCAAATAACATAGCTCTGCCACGAGACCAATTAGAATAAAACCAAATACAAGACTCAACCCAATTCCTAACCCACTNCAATTTCTTCATGCCCATTAATGGATTCTGCTGGATTTTTCACTGTATTTGTCTGTTCTTGGCTACTTTTCACAGAATAAGGCTTCTTCCAGCAAAACAGACAAGAAAAACTTTCAATTTCTCCACTGCTACTCGTTATTCTCTTCTTCCACCATAGCAAATAACATAGCTCTGCCACGAGACCAATTAGAATAAAACCAAATACAAGACTCAACCCAATTCCTAACCCACTCAATCCCATTTTTACCTAAAAACCAGTTCTAGATTCTAACATTTGTGGAATCCCTCAAAATACATTATGCTAAAAACCCTGATAAACTAAAAAAATTTCTTGAATCCCTTTGATTTGTCATAGTTTGGCTTGAAAAGTAAAGACCCAAGAAGACCTTGAAGTTCATGCTTCTTTAAAGGTACACTGCCTAAGATACACGCACGCTATGGGCCGTGAGAATCTTGGGTGGAGATTGGAATGGAGAAAAAAAAAACCTTACCTTTCAATTAAGCTCAGAATCTAAAGAAAAGAAATAGAAAAAAATGTATTTGATTAAGTGTAAAAGGCAAATAGTAGTATATGATTCTATGGTGATTCGAGGAAACAGATATAGACTGGCAAAGTTCACGGTGATGTATGTGTGTATAGAATGGTAGCAAAGGTCACATCTTTCCTGGATGCCTCACATGGGCTGGCAAAAGCATTAATCTTAAAAAGATATAAAAAAAATATTTTAAAAAATATGGCAACTCAATGAGGGGGAGAGAGAGACGCGGAGACAGAAAGAGATGAGAGAGAGAGACAGGGGGATTAGTTTTCAATATCTTTCAATAGGATTATATAGAGGCACGATAAGGTAAAACATGACTCGTTAAATTTGAATCGGGTTGATCCGAAGACTCGTTACTTTTCGTTTACGAACTTAGACTGACTTACCTAATTTTTATGTGACCTTACTCGATTTGTAAGCACAATGCATATGTGAGTTTTAAATTTTTTTTTAGTTTCATATTTTCCGTTCTCTAAAAAGAAACAACACTCAAAGTTGAGAAACATCTAAAAAATAAAAGAACGAATTCCATTAAGAAACGAAATGACTTGCGATGTTGGAGAAATTTTTCTAGACTAAACTGTCTGCAACTCACTTTCACGCTAAACGAGTGATGAGGGATAGAATGGATTATTTAAAGTTTTGTCGATTTAATTACTTTTACCATAAATCAAGGTAAATTGACAAAAAAAAAAAACTATGAAAAAGGAAAAAATGGTGTAAATAATTATCGACTTTGTTGAAATAATTTGTTTTCATTGAAGTAGATGACAGTCTCCAAAATGAATACAAACTAGAAATAATGTAAAATCACAAAACAAGAAAGTGATAAAAAGTAGAAGACTTGAATAGCAAAGAATGTTATCCTAAAAGTTTTATTTGTGTTCTCTCGATAATGAGAATGCTAAAGGACCAACACACAAATAGATTTAGCAAATTTCAAGTCAAGAACCGGATGCAAATAGCACTTTTGAAATCCGGAAAAAAGGAATAAAGAACAGTTTTATAAGAAAATTCTAAGTGAATTTTGAGAAAGTTTGGGGATAAATAACACAAAGCATAAGAGAGAATTTTTGATATATTTATAAGCCATGAATTCTATTCCTATTTATAGAATTCCTTCATACACATTCATATGTGTGCCAACTTTTCACAAAAACATGGAAATTGAGGTTGAAAAGGTGTCAAACAAAATTTTTTTAAAAAATGTCCAACGGTTAAAAAATTGCTCTATGCGGTCGCATAGAGGAGCCATAACAGGGAATTGAAGTCCTGACGATGGCCATGCGACCGCATGGCCAAATAGCTTATGCGGTCGCATAGGCAACGAATTTGCTTGTTTCTCACATTATTTTAACCGATTTTTGATCTTCTTTTCAACCACATTTGATCAATTCTCATTTAGAAATATTTGAACAACACAATTATATAACAAACTTGAGATTGGTGTGTGTTCTTTTATTAATTCATCAAAATTTCCATTATTTTTGAGATTTGTTGCAAATATATGTCGATTGGAATCTAAATTCCGACGAGATCATAAGCAGTTAAGCACCCTTACTGCTAGACAAGCCCAAAAGAATGTAAGGGCCAATAGCCCGGCACTATGCCCATATAATATTAGCGTGCTATGCCAGATAAAAGGTGAGCAAAATTCGGCCCAGCACGAACCGATTTACACCTTTTCCATTACTTCCTGATTAAAGGAAATCAGTGTAACTCACGCATGGAAGCCGGTATAAGATTTCATAAGCCAAATGAGACGGACAAAATGCAAATAAAGCATCAAATTTGCATTGCCCAACTATACAATAATTAAACCACGTAGTTGAGTGATTTTGTTTAGCAACAACAAATGCAAACTTCAATCAGAAAACCCACACGATTATTCGATAACAAATAAATGAAAGATCATCACAACACTAAATAATGTCATTTCCATTTCTTGAACTTCATAAACTTTCCACCATGCTTTCCGAACATGCCATGATGCTTCCAACGCTTGCCAAACTTCCCGTGCTTAAACTTTCCATGGTGGCCGAAAGATCCCCCCTGGTGGTGGTATCCACCGTGTGCCAGATGGTGTGCCCCATAAGCAGCTGCAGCCACTGCAGCACCCCCTGCTAAAACTGCTCCCATACCAGATCCATGACCTGTAAGAATTGCGTACCACACGAATTATTCAACATTAACCAATGAATCAGGATAAAACATATAAATCACAAAGAAACAGGTCCTGAGCAAAAGTTACATACTATGGCGAAAGTTAGAAGAGATGAAAGAGATTCCTTTAAAGGAGAAAGAAACTGATGGATTGGCTTTAGTACTTTAGGAATTAGGAACATGCACGTGAAAATCTTCGGGAAGAAGGAAATGATAACAAATTATGTATTGTTCAACACAAAATACTAATATCTAATAGTTGACAAAAGAGATCAAATGTATAGAAATTATAACTTTTGATCAGTTATCTCAGATTCTGAATTAAGAAAGACAACCACAACCAAGTATAATATAACTTTACGACAATTGATAGAATTAAACATAACTGTCAGGTGAATTCATAATGCTAGGCTCCACAAAAGATGATTCTTACACAGAAACTCAATAAAGCAAATGATAGAGGAAGAATAAAAAGGAGATAAATCCAGATTTTATTTATTTTTATTTTTTTAAATCCTTGTAGCAGAAAAGAAAAATAATGGAAACAATTTATCTCCAACAAAAAATTATACCTGTGTGGGAAGGACCGGGATAACCTGATGGAGGGTATCCACCTGGTGGTGGATATGCTGGTGGCGGATATCCTGCAGGAGCATAGCCTGCCGGTGGGTACCCAGCTGGTGGAGGATAGCCTTGTGGAGAGTAACCGTGCGGTGGATAACCATGTGAGGGATATCCTTGTGGGGGGTATGGTGGAGGAGGGTATGCCCCTTGTGGAGGGTATGGTGGAGGAGGGTATGCCCCTTGTGGGGGGTATGCTGGAGGACGGGGGTAGTGTCCAGCTCCAGCGGCATATGCAGCAAGATTAGAAAACAGCCCTCTATCCTCAGTATCATTCTTGTGATTTCCGTCTCCCATTTTTCTTTAAAACAGATCAAAATTGCACGAACTGTAAGCGAAGGACAAAGAAACACTAGTCAATATGACTGCAATGCAAAATAAGACTACCGTCTGTATGTGCACGTTAACTTATATGTAGAAGAAGTTAACAAATGAGATAAAATAAACAACTGCATCATTATTCTGATAGAAATGATGCATAGGTCTTTTAGTATTAGATTTATGAAGAATGCATAGTACTGGTGGACCGTAAATTTGTATTTTTCAATTCATGAGAAACACATATTCACACATCAACGACTTTTTACAACAGATCAGAGTCGAGAGAGATATCAAAAGCACCAGCATGTTGGAAGTAAGCCTTAACGGCTTCTTAAGATTGCAATGAAAAATAGAACAAAAAAAGAACCAAAGCAAACCCACATATTTATAAAGGTTCACCCTCAACATAAGAGTTATGTCCATTTCATTGTAATGGAAAATGCCTATCACACATTGAAAATTGACAGTCTAAAATCTTTTATACAGTAGAAATAATAGGGCAACCTGCATGTATGAAATATCAATATACCCTAGAAAGAAAAGTTTGCGATAGAAGAGTAAGTGGATACTATTAGGTTGCACGGAGTTCAACACAACACAACTACAACTTGATGAATCCTATCCAATATGCATCATCATGACCAATATGAAACAATGATTTCTATTCAGTTTACTTTCTCATGGTTATAGATACATACCCCAAATTTTAGAGAGCCATTTTTCGAAAAACTTCCATAGCAGTAGGAACCACAAAAACAACTTTATCCAACATAAAAAATTCTGATCAACTGGGCACATAAAACAAGATAAATAAATCAAACACAAAAGCCACCTAAAGCATCCATTTATTACTGCCTCACAAAATATGTTACAACAATATTCATAATTACAGCTGCCGACAATAATCTCCCAATCCACAGCCACACACATAATAAAGAAATAATTTTGAAAACCCGATTGTATAATTCTTAATTGTATAAAATAACGGTATCTTCTGTGGGAGTATGATTCATATCATCATCTTCAAAGTAAAAAGATACACATAATTAATCATAAATTGCATGCATATCCACATCAAGAAATTCATAATTTCTTATGTATGATTGATTTTTAAAACTAATGTGATTCAATAAAAGCAAGAAACAGGAAATCGATGTACGAGAAAGGGGAAAAACAAGAACCCTGAAAATAAGAAGAAGAGGCAACATATCGTTTAAAATCTACTTCACAGGAAACATACAGCCTTTACGAAACAAAAATTATCACAGTTTAAGGGGGGGAGATGTTTACCCAATAATTTGCTGTGAGGTTCTTCCGATAAGTTTTTCGGTTTAACGAAGGTTAAAGTGGAGTTAAAACAGAAATCTCCTGGTTTTCTTGTTTCATTTTTTTTTTTTTTTTAAACCCATAAGATGTTTTGTGAAAAATGTTTTGGAAGTTAAATATTACTTTTATTAAAAAATAATGTTTATCACTTGAAAAAGTAATAGAGTTTTTTTTTTTCAAAAAAAAAGTAATAAATAATTAAAAAAATGATAGAAATTTTGAAAAAGTGACAGAAAAAAGTGAAACACTCAAAAGTGTCAAAATGCTCAAAAAATTGACATTCAAACAAACGACACCCACCAATCAAAAGCCTAGAATCGGTTCAATAAAATGACGTAGATTAAAAAAAGTAACAAACGCTAAAAAAAATGACAAATTATATTTATTGTCAATCAAAAGCTTAGAAGAGATCCAATGGATGATTGATTTTCTTTTGCGGATTCGAAAAAGTGGCGGTCTCTTTGTGATTAAATTTCACTTTTACTAATTAACGTATTAACTTGAATTTGAAAGCTATTTAATAAGCTGATAAAAATTCAAAAAGTGATATTTTTGTAATTATATTTCACTTCTATTAACTAACGTGTTAACTAAAATTTGAAAGTTATTCAATAATGTGACAAAAATTTCAAAAAGTGACAAATGAGAAATCAATTTTTATTTCCTTAGCATCCTCAGTAGTACTATTTGGATCCTCCCTATTGCCATTTTTATAAGCTTTTTCACCTCTGTTGACGTTCAGATTCACTAAGTTTGTAATTCTTTCCTTTTTATCTCAACAACTAAGCCATCATTCTACAAATCAACATTCCATCTTTTGTCTAGAAATTCATTCATCACTATAGCATTTTGTCCATAACTCATTGGAGAAATGAAACCATCTGCAATCACAAAAATAATAATAATAATAAATACCAAAAATGTGATAGAAGTACTAAAATTTTAGCTTGTTATTCTTGAATCCATTACACACCAAATTTAATCAATTCACATTTTGAATAGATTCTCATTTTCTATAGGTCAAGCATGGGGATCATATTATTGATGTATTGCACCGTACACATGAGCTTATGAGTGCTTCATGAAGGCTTGATTATAATATTTGGTTGCTTCACGAATATATCAAAGAATACATACACATTCACGAATATAAGCGCTCAAACTCATTAGAAATTCAACAATAAATAAATAAAATTCTAAACCGCTCTAAAAATTGAAATAACAGGTATCTCCATGCCACATTGATTTAATCAAAACATCTTGGAATAGTCAATTACATATAGATGTATGTATATACATATATGGACAGATATGTGTATATATATGGAGGATGAGAGAGAGATTTACTTGAGAACCATTATTGTTGCAATTGCTAAGTTTGTTGCACTTCATTTATACGAATGGCCGAAACCTTAAGGTGGAGACAATGGAGAGCAAACGTTGAAGATCAAAGAAGAGGGTTTCTTTTTTGAACTGTTAAAGAGGTTTGTCTTCTGCAGGTGTGGACCCAACCCCCACGATCGCCGGTGCTGGGTCTGTCGGGATTTTTTTTACAATATATAATTTTTTTAGCTTATATAACTGTTATTTCATTTCATTTTCAAATGTCTTATTCAATTGAGTTGGTTAGAGCTTACAATTCTTATGAGATGTCTTTGGTTCGATTCTCTATCTTGCAATTCATATATTTTTAGTTCTCCAATTTTTACCATTTTACAATTCTTACCAAAATTAATGGTAATAGGGAGGGGAGAGTCAAACTCGTGACTATCCTTAAAGATTATTGAAATCCTTACTATAGGGGCACTTGCTGAGTTTTATATTATTAATAAACGATAATGTCTTTATGAACGTTGATTGTCGACGTTGACCAATCATCGTCCACTCGGACTGAACTTCAATGCTGCGTCCGTCCCTAGTCTTCTAGAACGAGAATTGGGGATCGATATTAATCAGCTTTTAAAAGTAATATGTAATTAAATGAAATTTTAATTATTTATGGTGATTATGTAACACACAAGGAGCTTGATTATCTAATAACAAAAAATAAAATTAAAAAAATTATCTTTCAATGGAGTAAATAATTATCTTCTCTTTGTTATTTAAACGTTTGGAAAATTAAGACCATGTTCCTCATTTTTTCAAATACATTTTTATCTCTATTCTTTTCAACCACACATTCTTCTATAAAATAATATTTCACAACCAAAAAAATTCTTTCATTTTTAACCACACATTCTCCATCAATTTACTATTCCAAAATGCGTTTTACCCAAAAATAAAAGGCTCAAACATGCCCTAAATCTAGTAATCCGTTACACAGATTGTTTCATCTAAGTGTCAAATTTCCCTAGGTGTGGGGACACATTTAGAAGTGACGATTACACATGAACACATCACTTTTGACGTATTTAGTATAGTAAATTGTACAAAAATAAAAAAATAAAAAATGTGTTTGACTAAACTTAAAAAGTGCTTTGACAGTTATCTCTAGATGATCTTATTCGACTAATTTGTTTTCTATTTTCACGATTGAAATTGCAACTCAGCTTTGCTTGAAGACATGTCATTTGATGTGCAGTACAACATATTGTACTTTCGGTTCATCTTATAATAAAACAAGTGAGGTCAATACGCCACGATGGGATTGATGTCATGCGGTGACGGGGAAAAACGCAAATCATGAAAGCAATGATGACTGAGAAGAATTCAACTCAAGTCTATCATGAAAGCAAAGAAGTCAGTGAGAACAAATTATCTCATCACCTCAGCCAGAATATTGGTACAGGAACTTCCAACTACCTTTTTTCAGAAATTTCATTTCATACTAGAGAGAGAGATGCCCACATTCAAATTCTCATCTGTTTAGCTACCTTAGGCCTAATAAGATGAAAAGAACACAGATTTTATTCAATCTTTTCTCTATATGGATTTTAATATTAGTAGCATTTCAACAGCGCCATGCTGCTAGCTCCGATGTTCAAGTGAGACCAGGTAAATCACAACAACCTCCATTCCCACAACCAAATCAACCAATTTTTGATTTTTAAGAATACGAGTTTCTCACCTGAGCCTACCTGGATATCTTCTGAATCTTTATTACAGTTGGTTGCAAGATCAGCCCTGCAGAGGTCAGTTCAAGAACAAGAAGATATTTTCTAACAACTTTGGTAAGCATTTTAGTCTCCACTTTTTAATTGTCTTACTAGGTTGATAATATTCGTAACACCAAGTCATGTTTTACTAGCAGACAAACAATAACAAGGAGGTAAAAGAGAAGAAGATATCTAAAACACCATCTGGACCGAACCCAATTGGACATCATCATCTCCCATCAATGCCCTAAAGTATTTGTCCTCCTAACACAATAATTCTACAAGTTATTGGAGTTTTTATATGTTTGTACAAGTTAAAACCATGTAATGTACAGGGTACTGTACAAAAGTCGGAATTCTTTTGAATATTCGATTTCCCTTTATGAAATATGAGACAGAAAAATCTTAAATATGCAGGGCTAAATTGATGCATTCCCTGGATTTGAAGTACATAATGTTGTTGCTTTAAAAAATACCCAATCTCGTTCTTACAAGCAAGAGATAGGGCAGGTCAAGAAACAGAAGATAGGAATATGGTCTACTTTCCAGAAGGGGAAGTTGACATAGGATGCAATAGAACAATTGTAGGAGAAGGGGAAAGGGAAAGGGGAGAGAAGAGGAGAAAGGAGGGAGAAAAGAGAGAAGAAGAGGGAGAGCTGAAGATAGAAATTGTGGAAGAAATTAATTATTTCATTATATCAAGCTTCTCAATTACATTGCACAAGACCCCTTAATATAGGGTTTCAAAAGACCCTATTCTAAGTAAGAAAATACTATAAAAGGCAATAAATCAAACCCTAATAATGTTTCCTCAAATACGCATTAAAATTGGAAATTGAATATAATAATATCCCTTCTAATTCTCCATCAGAAGGTGTCCTTGAACCAAGAAAC